>JAUTDX010004351.1:0-37384 GCA_030844895.1 Ambrosia x helenae
CCCCTTTGGAGAACCTTGTACCAAACAATCATAGAGATTGTGTGCAAGGTTTCTAGAGAAGCAGCGACACAAGTTATTAAAAAAATTTTCTTTTTGTTCTTATGGTTTGATCTTATTTTCCGCGTTCGATTAAACCTTTGAGTGATAATCTTAGGTTATATTAACAATTAAACTAAGCCCACATGGCCTAAACCCAAGCCCAATAACTAAACTAAGCCCATAATAGTGAACTTGTTTGATAAAGACAAGCGTAAACCTACACAATTCATGGGCCTTACAATTAGCATCCTAATGGCAATTCTCAAAGGTGTTCAACAATCTCATTCCAATGGATGGAGATGGGAGGTCGAAGAACGATGGAGAGCAGTGGAGATCTCGCAGCTAGTTTCGATATAATTAACCACCATGGAACTTAAAGAACTACGTGCCTCGATCGCTGGTAATCGCAATGGCTGTGAAAATATAGAGGGGCCATACCTACGCTATCAACTGATTGTTGAACAATCTATGATAGTGATGATGGCAGTAAGAATGACCAACCCCTTATCAACCAATAAGTTATCGTTCATGACAAAAACTTTTCATTGGAGGTTTGAATGAGAAGACTAAGATAAAATAGGCCATTTCGCTAAATGTCGAGATCTTTCAATCCAAATAGTCCATGAATAATAAGGTATGTTTTTTTTTAATCATATACATTGACAATTGTGAGAAACTGGTATATATTAAAGTCATCTCGTCAACGGGTTGGAATTTCCAATCGAGCATACTCGGATCCTTGTCAGATTGGTTGGAGCAAGGAAGACCTATTGACAAAGTTATTGAGATTTTTAGAATTCCAATCTCTATCGAAACAAAACCACCCATATCAAAGACAAAAGAAGTAAAAAGTAAGAATTAACAAACTTGGACCTATTGAGTACACATTTTTCCCTAGAAACCCCTTCTTCACCAATAGTTGTTTCTCCTTCAGATGATCTTTCTCTATCGAAATGTACCTTCTTCCTAGAGGACACCTTTGTCTTTCCTTATGGTTATCAAAGGATGCGATGACAAAGAAATAAGTGACTTAGATCATGGGTAATGACTACAGGTATCACTTAATATCATATATGTCCGTGTAAAAAATTGTAACTAATTAAACTTATTAGGTGGAGGGTATCTTAGCCACACCTGTCAAACTCACAACAACCATTCTCTCTTCACATCAGCTTTTTTCCATTACTTTTTTTTTACTTGCTAAATCGCCGAAATCACTACACACTCCCCACGGCACAGCAATTTATAAATTAAATATAATTATTAAAGAAACTAAACTAACAAAAAATGTGATTTTCTAATTTAGAGATTGGACCCACTCTCTCACGTCACCCTCGTTTTTTGTTTAGCCTTTGCTTTTTTTTTTTAACGGCTAATCTCTTACACCCCTTTTTTACACCTTTTTTGCACACCCTTGAAGTTGAACTTATAACCACACCGAAGAGAGCATTTCCTCTCTACCTCGTTGGTTCGTTCAGGCACCTTTTCTTAGCAACCCACGCCAATTCATTATCACCAAATCTTACTCACCAATGCACATGGAATCATGATGCTAGTGCTGCCGATGAAACCAAAGCATGTCGAAACAAACAAACCGCAAGACTTCGTGCACCCTTTTACTCGCGTGAATACTAATCATCAACCGTGTAAGTACATGTATGTCCCTAGCGTAAAGATGTTCGTTTTGATGTTATTATTCGTGTTTGGTTGTGTTTGAAATGGTATTGGGCTATTTTTGTTCGACTAGCGACTATGTCTGCTAGGGGCGACTAGCTTGCCAATCGCCCCACCTAGTCGTCTGTTTCAGGCTAGTCGCCCCTAGGGTCCTGGACGACTAGCAGGTAGTATAAATACTACCATGATTGCCCTAATCATTTTTTAGATGTCGCATCACACATCCCAAACACCTGTATCCTAGGTTTCAAGTCTGTTGATTGTTGTTGTACACCCGAGCTTTGTTTTCAATGCAGTAACAACCTTTAACCATTGTGTTTGTGTTTGATAACTCGTATACTGTATTTGTTGGCGTTTTTGTTATCTGAACATCATTTAGTGGATTTCGCACACTAGGTGAACCAGCTCATGATTATCGGGTTGTCCGAAATCGATCCTACAAACCGTTACTTATGTTTTAGGTTTCAAGTTTCTCGTTGTGGTTGACTTCTTTTTCCATCCTTAACATCATATAACATCATAGTAACTCTTTACCGGTAGAAATAAATATATAAATAACTCAAAGCCTAAAAAACATTTAGCCAAGAAGTGTGCCTAGAAAATGTGCCCATATATAGTCCATAGACAAGTAGAAGCCAATATATCCAAGGCCCCCTTGGTTACTTAGATAAACAAAAGGTCCAACTCCAAGAAGCACTTCATGTCTCTTTGAATGTCTTTATGTGTCTGTTAGAGAGAGAAACACATGCAAATCTAGAGAGAGAAACAAAGAGTTGGTAAGCAGCAAACAGCAAGCAGGTGTCAATTGTCAAAGATATATGCGTTTTAGTACTGATCAGTAAAAAGATATAATTGCATGTGTTTTAGTTTCTGGGATTGGGAATTGTTTAAAGACAGAAGCCATAATCTGCACACAGAATCTCACCTCCAAATATAGCAACACAAAGGATACAACCATCTGCATCTTGACACTCATCTTCTCTCTCTCTCTCTAAACACACACTAGCTCTCTCTCTAGAGTCTAGACCCATTCTCTGATCATAAGTTTCTTTACAGATATTCTCTTTTTAAAGACTGTACCCAAAACAAAACGCACAAGTGGTTTTGATCTTTTCCTCCAAATCATTGCATGTGTCACTGAATCTCAACCTTTTAAGTCTCAAAGATTGGATCTTTTTTGTGGGTTATGTGACATTCAAACTCATGTCTACTCTCAAGAAACTTCTACCAACACTTTGTTCTTATTGTTTTTGCTCTTCATATCCATTTGTCTCCTCAAAAACCCTTCTTTAGGTATGTAATTAATCTGATCTCTAAACATTAATTTTATAATTTGATTTTCTTCATTTTTTAATTTTATTTTTTATTTTTTATCTTTTAATTTGAGTGATGGCTTACTCTTATTTTGTTTTATAGTTCGCAAGTTTGCAATGGCTTCCAACCACAAAGATTCTGATCTCTACTTTCAGGTTAGGTTTTGATGTTAATTAATTGATTTATTCTTCTAAACCCTTTAACTTATTGTAGGTTAGATTATTTTTGGTTCATATTTATGTTTGTGTATATGGGAAGATATTGCTATTAAAGATAGAGACCATGTAGGGTTTTGTTGATAGTTTTATAGATACAGATGATGATATAGTTTAACTATATATATGTCTATATCATATCTTAATTATTTATTTAAAGGTTAATATAAGAAGTGAAGTTAATTTGTAGACCAACAAGTCACGTCAAATCATACATGTATTATATAAACAACATATAAGATAAAACTAGTGTATAAAGTTATTTTGATGGACCATACAAAGCCTAATGAAGGAGACAGTTAATAAGTTATGGTCCACTTTTGATAGTTTATATAAATTCTAACATTTATGATAATAAACTTTAAATTAATTCAAATATATCTAATTAATATAAGTTAATGGAAAATTAATGTGTAGCATGTCACTCATACATGATATATCCCGTTGTTTTATGTTAATTTTTTTAATTACAGGTAGTTTTTTCATTCCATAACAACGGCTCAAAATAACGGGTAGACGGGCAATAAGCGGTTAAATTTGAAATAAGGGAAAAAAATTAAGATAATAAGTATAAATATAACTCGAAAGAATCTTAGACAACAAAATATCTTCAATTATTGTTTTTTTTTATCCAATAAGTAAAAGAATTAAAGAGAACATTTGTCATTTAGCATGTTGTTTTTATCAGATACAGCATAAATATACAAAAGATAATGACACCCATTTTTCATACGAAGTGAAATGAAAACATTTTCATGTATACTACTTAATTGTCCTCCTTGTTAAAACCTGAAAAATTAAACAAAGTTTAACCATAAGTTCGGTTCGACTCGCAGCTCCAGCAGACCGGCTCTCGTAAGTCCTACGGGCAAGGGTATCAAACGGCTGTTGGTCGGGTTCGAACTCGGGTGGATCAGGGTTTCACACAAAGGATTTCCCATCTGATCTACGCTCCTAAAAAAAGGTATTCACGTTTAATTTATGGAAACGAAAAAAATACAAAAATAAATAGCAATTTCAACATAAATTTGAGAGATTTGTTTGCCGATAGCCCGAAAGTAGGGTTGTTCAAATTGCTCGTCGCTCGTTCGGAAAATGCTCGAAAAATGCTCGCTCGATCGTCTATTCAGTTGTAAATGAGCCGATTGGCTCGGTTTGGTTTGTAAACGAGCCAAACACGAGCAAGGGTCAGCTTGGCTCGGTTCGGCTCGGATAAATTATTATTTATCTATTATATATAAACCCACAAATCATAATAATATTTATAGCTTTATACATAACACTCGGTCCACTATATGCAAATAAACTACGACTAGCCAGCTTTGGCAAATAAAAATTTAATATTAAGTTTAATAGTAAAACCTTAAGTCGTAACGTGACAGCTTGACTTCTTTATATTATTAGTCGTCCATCCTTATTCGTCGCTTGATATCACCCTACGTCACAAAGCGACAATTGTCCTCTGTAGTATGTTCATTGCCTCAAGCTAAGCCTCATTTTTGGACACTCGGACCTCAATATTAGTGTCCTCATCGGAAATTCCACCTTGGTTGTCACTCGAAAACAAAAACATTGAACATCTCAATTTCATGGTTATCCAAATTACTCTCCGTTCGTTTCTCGCTCGATGCTCGCTCGAAAAAAAATTTGCGCTCGAACAATGCTCGCTCGTTTTTTCAACTCAGTTGTAAACGAACCGCTCAACGCGGTAAGATTTGTAAATAAGCCAAGCATGAGCAAATGTCGGTTCGGCTCGGCTCGTGAACAACCCTAGCCGAGAGAATAAGAAAAGAGAATTGAATATGTGGTTCCAAGCACCGGCCAGTTTATTTTGCTATGTCAATCCACATTTCAGTAGTAAGTGATCTAAAAAGTATAAATATAAATATCAGGCAAAAAAAAAAAAAAAAAGCTTCTAAAAGAAATAATAATGTAATAATGTTGAAGTTGACAAAATCAGTGATATAATATAATAAAACTAGATAGATAATATAAATTATCATTCTACCCAAGCATATGGATCCAAAAAACATGAAACTAACCAATTAAAAAGGCGCATGTTAGCCTGTGTAGGTGCCCATTAGTCACTGACCTTATGACCCCAATAATCAGTCCTTTGGGAGGGACCCATTCCCGGGTAAATCGGGGTCATGTTCGCTAATAAGTTCAAGTCCCGTGAACCCCACCTTGTCCCTTTTGCTAGGCGCATGTAGCAAACATCATTATATCTAAAATCTTAACTTATTTAATATTGTACAAATCACAAACATGTGTTATACGTTGCAAGTCCAGGATATTGTGGATAGTGAAAAAGACACATTGACCACTTCAAGGAGGAGATTAACCGGTCCCGGATCATCGCCGCCACGATGTGCTGGAAATGTGGGCGGTGCACACCGTGCAAGCCGGTTCACGTGCCGGTGCCACCGGGGAATCCGGTGACTGCTGAATACTACCAGAAGCATGGAGGTGCAAATGTGGAAAACAGATTGTACATGCCATGATGAATGACCTTTTTTATTTGGTACTTACTAGTTTGTAGTAGTTTGTTTTATGAATTGCGAGGGGGTATTATGTTATTAATCAATTAGTAGGACTAATATGGCAAACAATGAAAAATATATAGAAGTTTGATGATCTTAGCAATAATATTCGACATCGATCATTTGAGTCTATTTTATGCGTTTTTCCCCATTCACTATCTTTTTATCTTTTCATACTTTAGGGGGAAAAAAACATATCAGTGTCACATCTCAAATGAAGTACAAGCCCGTGAATTTATAAAATTATAAATTGCACGACTTACTTTTATCAATATATAGCTTGAATTCGCTTTTTACTGAGATTTTTTTTGATGTATTCCAACTTTCTTACAAAACGACTTTGGATAAATATTAAATATGGTTTGAATACCAATATTTTGTTGAAATATTTGATGTGCTTTTTATACGTCTCCAAGTTCCATTAAGAGTATAAAAGAGTTTTTGGGTTAGCGATATTTTATAAGGTGTTTTTTTCTTTATGTGATGCTGCAGATTCAAGTTTTGATATGAGTGGTGGTAATGGTACATCTTTAAAATTGTTTGCACACCCCTCTTACAGGGCGTATAGAGGGTTGCACAAACTCTCACACGTCATTAATGTCGATCGCCAGAGTCATGTTAGGACACATACGATGCGTATAGGCTTACCGTGACTTTGGGGGGGGGGGGGGGGGGGGGCACAACATTCTCATTGTCATACCCCCACATACGCCGCGTATAGGCCAACAGGTGTGCAAATAAAAATTGAGAATGTGTCAATACATTGAGCCTTTGATATACAACTTGTTGGAAATCACGTAGAAGAACACGGAATTTGATACCAACGTGTGCCTCTCTTTTTGTTTATTGTAATTCTTGACACACTAACAATGACCCTAACTCGTTTATTTTTTTTTAAATAAACTATACTAATCCTCCTCAAATACTTCTCTCAAGAATAATCTATACTAGCTCACATCATTAATATGTCTTTTTTAACATGATATATTTTATTAGGCACAGACTAACAAGATGCTAGCCGAGCTAAGAGAAGAAAACTACATGAATAATAGAGGGTTCTTTTAACTCACATGATTATCTCTAAGCATTGTCTCTAGCAATTAGATCAACTTAGATCATTCTTAACATTCAAACTAATTAATTAAACTTTCTCAAAATACCCTTCAAACTTTATCTTTCAAACCAACCTGATTAGGATTAAAGCCTTACTCGAAACTTGGATTTGTCAAGTCAACAAGGTATACACACATAGCTTTCATTTTGGGGAAGTTAGTGAAAATGTATGTTGTTATTAACTCCGGATATAAATAATTTTAAGCGGTTATTATTTGATGGGTTCCTATTTTCCGTGACGAGAGCTTTGTAACGAACTAAGGTGTCTTTATATGAAATTATGAAGTTAAGATGAATAAGACTTCGATACTCAAAATTGCATAATTGAAAAGGCTATAAGAAAATAAGTAAGAATTGGTCTCACATCGGATAAGAGTGGAACCTTGGAATGACATATATAAGTGTTAACATTCCTTGAATATTGTTTTCCTGCCTACAAAAAATAAGCTGGACCCTAGAGGACTGCCACCCATGAGGGGCCCGACTCCTTGAAATTTTTGCTCAGAAGTTCCGTTATAGTCTGCAGAGAATTTTTTTTGGTATATACGGTTTCGACCCCCCAGTGACTTCTGACCCCCCCCCCCCCCCCACCGAAAGTTCCACTCAAGCTTCGTCACTGAACATAAAATTCAACTTATTTTCTAGTTGATCATTGAGAGCTTTTATATGCTCTTAATAATACTCAAACATCTTGAATACTCACATACTCACCATATGATTTCCAGCAAAAAAAGGCATACATTTTTCTAACAAATTTCAAGCTTGTTGGTCATATCCAGTTATACCCTAGAATACAAACGCGCACACAAGAAGAGGCATGGAATTTGTTTTAAGGCAACCGTGTCCAATTAATGTGTGGCCTCATCAACTCGACCTCCACCCATTCTTCGTATTTTCTTGATTTCAACTATAATTAATCGCATTCGAAGTTCCGTTCAATTGTGTTTAGATTCAATTCTATTTATAATTTGTGTACTAAATTGTGAACAACATCCCAACAATACCATGCCTGAATTCTTCTATTTACTCAAATCATCTCGTCCACATAAACTTAGGTTCAAGAAATTAAAACGATAAAAGAATGAATATGTTAATTTAAAGTAGAATGACATGAGGGAATCTATGTGGGAGCATAAGACGAACGACCCTTTTGCCGTACTAAAATCTTAAATGGTGGTGTTTGGTGACGAGTAAACATCAATCATCCTGTTTTATTATCAACACACACGTGGGTACATTATCTTTATCACCAACCCATTATCTATGTACGTTCCACATCACACAACTAGCTACAACATTCGTGTCGTCTCCTTCTGTCTTGGACTGTATCTACGTTATTCGGGTCGATTGTAATCCGCCTGAGTCATTTTTCATAACATGTTGAATTGAAAAAGAAAAATAGTGCTTTGTTTATTTGGAAAAAGTTATCGACAAAGCATCGAACTACAAAAGTTATAGAAAAATACTACTTAAGTTGTATTACTAGGAAAACATAATACGTCTATGTATCGAAGAAAATTATATATATAATATATATATATATATATATATATATATATATATATATATATATATATATATGGGATGGTTCAATAGAAAACTCATTTTATTAAGAGAAACTCGAGAACTAAATAATAACCATTGATCTTAGTAGATCAATGGTTGTGATCAAAGGAGATTGCTAACTTAAAAAAATATAGTGTTTTAAACAAGGGAGGGTAAAATTGGAAATTAAAAAAATACACAAATCATTTCCTCTCATTCCTGGAAAATCCTCCCTCTATTTCTCTCTATAACTCTCATCAATATCATTCATACAACATTCTAGGGTTTCAATAAACCTGATTTCCTTATACAAACCCACCACGAATATCATTAAAATCATCATGGATCAACATCAGGTACGAATCTGTAGTCGTAAATAGTTATAATCTGATACAAATCGTCACCTATTTGGTGTATTACAAACATACCGCATCTTAATACACATGTTGCATCAATTGTTGAGTGTTTTGTATAAATAACAAAATTTCGAGTAACATTACATGTTTTATTCTTTAGATGTATGTGAGATGTGGTTAATGTTGATGCTAAATGAGATTATGTTTCTGTGTGATAGATTTAACTGTATTCCATATGTGTATTAGGATTATTCTAGCTAATTTTATTCGTGAATTGGCTTGTATGCAATGTATTGCATATGTGTGATAATCGTGAATGTATTGCACATGTGTGTTAATATGGTTGGTGATAGTTAGTATTTAAACAAGGTTAGGCTTTGTTTGTTATGTGTTGCGCATGTGTGATAGATGTAACTGTAGTTCACATGTGTAATATGATTGTTTCAGCTAATGTTAACTGTGAACAGGCCTTGTGTGCAATGTATTGCACATGTGTGATAATTATGCCATGTATTACACATGTGTGATAATAGTATTTTAGATAGTTAGTGTTAAGTTAGACTGATTTGTTTGTCATATGTTACACATATATGATATTAGTAATTGTATTTCACATGTGTGATAGGATTGTTTTAGTGGATGCTAAATCTGAATAGGCTTTGTATGCAATGCACTACACATGTGTTATAATGTGTAATGTATTACACATGTTTGATAATTTAATTTTTGATAGTTTAATGTTAAAATGATATGATGTTTTGTTTGTCACGTGTGCCATATGTTATAGATGTAAACTTATTCATGTGTGGATTGTTACAACGAATGTTAATTGTGAACATTATTTCTTTGTCATGTGCGCCATATATTTTATAGATGTAACTGTAATTCACATGTGTGATATGCTTGGGTGCAGTAAAGATGCACTCAAACATGGCTTCCTAGCTCAAGGCATACTTAACTTGTTTCTCAAAGCATGCATGTTAAAATGTATTTTTATTCCAGTTTCAGGGCATTTGTCATTCAATACCTCCCTTCATATATACTGCTAGAGTATATTTTTTTGTCCCGAACATTTTTACAGATTGAGAACAACTCATAAATTTTTACAGATTGAGAACAACTCATTTTTACACTTTGATGATTTGGCATTCAATGGAGGCCTCAACCACTCCTTGAATGTGCCATGTGGCATCATGTATGATTTTTTTAATTTTTTTAGTTTTTTTAATAAATCTATATATATTATAATTATTTTAGGAAAAGATAGGAATTTAAAAACAAAATTAAATTTTCTCTCTAATGTTTCCTCCCATAACTTTTTAAACGTTAATATCTTTTATATACGAGATTTTTTAAAGAAAAAAATTACACCAAATTAACGAGCGTTTTATTATCTTTCCAACGAGTACCATAGTGCTATATAAAAAACGGAGAAAAAAAAACAACTATTTTTGTGGGGTTTTGTTTTCAATATATTTTACTCTACTAATAAATCACAAACGATAAACATAACTTCATAGGCAGAGATTCATTTTTTTATATTTGAATATGATAACTTATGGCAGAAATTTGTTTAGAATAAATAATAATAATAACATTATTATTATTATTATTATTATTATATTATTATTATTATTATTATTATTCATTAATCATGTATTGGCAAATCATTAATTATGTTGTCATATTATATATTTTATTACTAGCTTTTATCCCGGGAGCGTCCCGGGGTTGAAAAATATAATCATTCTAATAATACTAATACTAATACTAATAGTAATAATTATTACTCTTGTAATTAAATAAATAAAAAAATAACCTTGCTATAAGGTGACATCATGTGTTGCAGTGTTGCGCGATTCTTTCTCCTAGCTTCTCTTGATGAAGTATACTTATCCATCTTTAGAAGAGTAAAATTCAAATGATAGCATGACGATTGGGCTGAATTTCAACATCGTAGATAAGAATCTGGTTTAAAAGAAAAACATGATTAATTATTAACCTAAACACTTTGTGTTTTTTTTTTCTTGTATGAAACGAACCCCCACAAAAAATAGTCGTTTTTTTCTCCGTTTTTTATATAGCACTATGGTACTCGTTGGAAAGATAATAAAACGTTCGTTAATTTGGTTTAATTTTTTTCTTTAAAAAATCTCGTATATAAAAGATATTAGCGTTTTAAAAATTATGGAGGAAACATAAAAGAGAAAATTTTAAATTTGTTTTTAAATTCTTTTTACCTAAAATAACTCAATTTAATTTTTATATAGATTAAAAACAAATTATTAAAATAATAAATTCAATACTATCACCTCAAGGTGCCACATGGCACATTCAATAGGGGGTTGAAGCCTCCATTGAATGCCACCTCATAAAAACTCAATTCTTTTATTATAAGTTATAGATTTTCAACATGCGTTAGCATTGTAGCTATACATTGTTTTAGGTTAGATATTAATATTAGAGTTATACATTATTTAAGGTTATGCGTTTAACATTGGAGATACATTTTTAATTGTTTTAGGTTAGGTGTTATCCGAAGCTTTCATGCATGTAACTGTAAAACGCATCATTTTATTTCATATGTAAGATTAATATGTCACATTACATTTCTCAACCCCGGGACGTTCCCGGGGTATAATCTAGTAATTTAATAAAAAACAATGGATTTTGTATTTCCTACATTTTAACACCTCCAAATTTCAATTTACATCCCTAACAATTTTAAACTAGAACTAGGTGTATTAATACGCGTGTTGGGCGTTTTACGCATGACGCGTTAATGCGGATTTTCCAAACTCAATATTTAAACAAACTTACTTAATGCCTAACATGTTATCATTCAATTCCGTAACAAATATGTTAATTCAAAATTCAACCAATATGGGAATAATTAGAAGAATGTGTTTTTAATACACGTGACATGTACACTATACATCCTAGTTCTTAACTTTTATTGTGTTGTTCTTAAATATTTTAAAACTTGGAAGACACAAAAGTGTTAGACTATGTTCTACTTTTGTTATATATTATAAAAAAATGCAAGCAAAAAAAAGGCAAAAAGAGGGATGGTTGCAAGAATTGAACCCAAGTATTCACCATATAAACCAACCAACCAACACAACCAGCACACCAATAGTAAACATGTTAAAAGTATTTGAAAGTATAAGTATTTAATATAATAAAAAGAATAAAATAATAATAAAATCACTATTCAAATAGAGTTGTTTATTAATATAGTATAATTCGGATGAAACTAGAGTAAATGTTAGATGACCTCTTTTTTCATTCAATAATAAATCCTTAGGAGCGAAGCTTATGTAGGGCCGGAGTGCCTCGGCCCTCACCGATTTTTGGCTCAATAGTGTAAATTTTCTTGTTATTATTTGAGAATTTTGTATATATTGAGTCTGACCTCCACTGATTTGAAAAAAAAAAGTTTGGTCTCGTGACTTTTGGCCCCCACCATCTAAAAGTTCAAACTCTGTCACTGGGAACTCCGAACATTTTACAAATTTTGGTTATCTTCCTATGTATCATCTTTAACTTGAAGACATTAAAAATGTCCTATTATATATAAGACCTTCTGAAGAATAGAGGTGATAAAGACATAACATTCTTCATTGCATGAGCGATTTCCATAACAAATGATACACTTTCAAATTCCAATCCACTCATGAACTTTGTTATTAAATACATATAGTAGTTTGGATAAAAAATATGAGGATATTTTTTTAACGAAAAACTGTAGGGATAATTAAGTTGTGCCTTGTAGAAGTAACCCCCGTCAGCCTGTCCCAATAGGTTTTTGGCCCAACACATATGGATGAATAAGTGCTTTAATACAGCCCAGTTTTATCTACTATAATAAGTGCTTTCCATCTCTCACTTTTTTTTTTACTATAAACTAGTAACATCTACCGTGCTTTGCGGCAGGATTTTAGGGATTTTTAGTCGGTATCGGTTTGAAATGTAACGGTGCTCTAATTCGATCGTTATTAGTTTGGTTTGTTTAGATACAATACTCACAATTAATACACGTTTCTTAGGATATCATAGGATGCAAAAAGATATACATGAAAATTTGTCTAAGTGCTATATAATTTTTTTAGTTTACCCTTCATATTTTTTATAAATTTTCAAGTCCACTAATTGTTGCTTAGTTTGTTTAAGAAAGAAATTAAAAAAAATCATACCATAATTTTCGTATTTTATTAAATTAGAATTATACACATGGAGTAAACTATAAATCATCCATTCATGATTTACTCATTGGAACTCACAAAAAATATTCGGATGGATGTATAAAACTCGGATGTCCTTATTATTATCAAATTGAGTCAATCGCCTCTTTATACCAACTACAACGTATAAAAAAATAAAAAAAGCACAATTATTGTTGTCATTAGTAGTTTAGTACAAATATTTTGTTATCATCTATTTTAGCTATTACCATTTTTAACATGATGCATATTCATGTTTGTGAAAATCAAAAGCTAGAAACCACTTAAGAGTCCCACACTTTTAGACTAGTTGGTTGAGGGTCTAAAATTTCCTACGGGAGGCTTAGGTTCAATTCCCACTAGCTACATTTGGAGGACATTGGTGGAGGGGAAATGAGAGATGACCCGGCCATTGGCTTGGGTTCGAGTCCTGATCCCGACCGGTTTTCCCGGGAATTGGTGGCAATTGGTGGCGCGGGTACTCTCGAGTACCTGATTCGCCAAAAGGGTGTCCGAGAGTACTCGGAAATTGATTCGTTGGCCGTTCAAAAAAAAAAGAAACCACTTAAGAATAGCAAAAGCAGCCCACACAATTTCTTTATACCCTTTTCCTAACTTTCTGAAATTTCTTTCCACATCTACATCACCACCGTCGCTCACCTTCTATGCACCACCTCTCTCTTCTCTAACTATCACCACGCCATTAAAAAAGGCCACCACCCCCACCCTCCATCCGTACCGTCACCTGCTATCACTCAAAATAAAAACCCCACCCTGACACTTCCATTCAGAAGCTAGACAGCGCTTCTAAATCTCAAAATCAAAAGTCAGAAAAACATACAAAAGACTTGAAAACATCTGTAACAGGGGCTCAGATCAACACAACATGAAACAAAAGAAAGAAAGAAAACTTAAAGGCACAGATAAAAAATCATCATCGTCAGGAAACAAAGGCTTAGATGTCGCAACGGATGCAACCGGAGTTGCCGTTCCAGGTAGCAAACCGCCATCATCGCCACGACAGATCTCAAACAAAAAACGTTGAGGATTCAGGAAACAAATCACCGTTTGAAGCCTTTACAAGCCCCGAAACTCCTTCATTTTCTTTTTTTTCATGATGTTTACGGCTTTGTTACCGGAGACAACAACTTCAGGCGATGGGGATCAAAACCCCCCAAGAACCAAATGCAACACTGGCACCGGGAGAATACTAACCGGGGCAAAAATTAATGGGCTAATCCTTGTTAATTAAAAGAATGGACCAAAAGCCCAACATTGGTGGAAACATTCGTAAGCCTACTGGAAGGATATCACAACCGAATTTTGTGGTGATAATTATTAGATGGATATAGAGATAAGTTTAATAGGTTAAATTTGTTTTATTCTTTATTTGGTTCCTAGTTTGTTTAGGTTTGCAAATTAAAAGTAATATAAATAGATAGAATAGTATGATGTATTTTAATTAAGTTCTTCTCTGTTTATTTAATAAACATTCCATCGTTATTAGTTTTCTACCATCTTGTGTTCGTATTTTGAGTTGCACCGATTGTCTCCAACAATTGGTATCAGAGCGTAGGCGACGCTCTTGGATTCGTGAAGAGGATTGAGTGTTTAACCAATTCCCAAAACAGAGCCGGAGGTTCTAGACGAAGTAACCTAACTTCTGTTTCACGAAAGCAACAATCGAATAACGAGATCACGATGGCCGATGAAGAAGGAGGACCAGCGCATCAAGCCATGATCATCCCACCGAGAGAGCCGAGTGCTTCAAACCTACAGTATCCAAAACTTACCACAGCCAACTATAAACACTTGGGTTGTCATCATGGAGTCAATTTTAGATGCTCAAGGGTTGTGGGAAACGGTTGATCCAGTGACCAGAGATGCAGCGGATGAGCGGAAGAACAAGTTAGCAAGGGCTATTATTTACCAAGCCCTTCCTGAAAACATCTTGATGCAAGTTGCTAGAAGCCGAAGTGCTCGAGAGATTTGGGAATCTTTGCGAGTTAGATTCCTAGGAGCGGATCGAGTCCAACAAGCTCGTTTACAATCCTTAAAACGTGAACTAGATCAGTTGAAGATGTCCGAGAAGGAATCAATTGAAAACTTTGCTGGAAAATTATCTGAGTACGTGACCAAGTTTAACAGCTTGGGTACAAACCTAGAAGATGTTGTCATTGTTAAAAAACTACTCGATAGTGTGCCAGACAAGTTTATCCCTATTGTCGCTACAATAGAACAGTTTGTGGATCTAAGTACGATGTCGTTTGAAGATTGTATTGCGATGTTAAAAGCTTTTGAAGAACGGATCAAAGGCAAAGAGGTGTTAGTTGAGAAATAAGGGAAACTCTTTCTCTCGAAGACCGATTCTCAAGAAAAGAAGACTTCAGATTATGAATGAAAGTCACAAGGTTACGGACGAGGATCATCGGGTCAAGATAGTAGAGGTCGAGGTCGTGGTAGAGGTCGAGGCCGTGGTAAAGGACGAGGTCGAGGTCGTGATAATCCCGGAACCGATAATCGTAAAGAAAGTAATTATGTCCGTGACAAGAAGAATGTAAGGTGTTATAATTGCAACAACACGGGGCACTACGCATGGGAATGCACGAAACAACAAGAGCCCGAAGCTAACTTGAATCAAGCAGAGGAACGAAAACCAGCTCTTATGATGGCTTGTGTAGAAGCTGGTGAAGATTCTATACTCTTGAATGAGGAAAAGGTACATCCCAATCTTTATGCTAATAATACTAATGATGAGTCAACTTGGTATTTAGATAATGGAGCTTCAAATCATATGACGGGAGTTGAAAAACACTTTATGGAGATTGATTATAAAATCTCCGGATAGGTCCGTTTTGGTGATGGCTCGAAGGTAAGGATAAGAGGAAAAGGATCGGTGGTCTACGAATGCAAGAACGGGGACATCGGGCTGTTAGTGATGTATATTTCATACCCGAACTTAAAAGCAACATATTGAGTCTCGGTCAACTAACTGAGAATGGGTGCAAATTATGGATGGAAGATGACCAACTTTGGCTATATGAAGATCGCGATACTCTGTTGATGAAGGTATCTCGTAGCATGAACCGTCTATACAAAATTTCATTGAAAACTACAAGTCTGGTATGTCTTCTTACTTCCACTAAACAACGAGCTTGGCTTTGGCATGCGAGATTTGGTCATGCAAGTTTTAAAACAATGAATTTTATGAAGTCTAATCGTATGGTACGTGGAAAATTCCAAAGCATGCATGGAGATCACGTATGTGATGCTTGCATGTTAGGAAAGCATAGTCGAGACCCGTTCCTAAAAAATCATCTTATCGTGCATCAAAACCTCTTGATCTAATCCACACCGACTTGTGTGGACCAATCTCTCCACCTACTTTGGGTGGAAATCAGTATTTCATGTTACTCGTAGATGATTATTCACGATATACATGGATTTATACTATTAAGAATAAAAGTGATGCTATGGATGTTTTTAAGATTTTTAAATAGGAGGTTGAGCTACAAACATCCTTGAAGGTAAAGGCACTTGGTAGCGATCGAGGTGGCGAATTCCTAAATCGCTTGTTCGCAAAGTTTTGTAATGAAGCTGGAATCAAGAGACTCTTTACCGCACCTTATTCTCCACAACAAAACGGGATAGTCGAAAGAAAAAATAGAACCGTTTTAAACAGTTCAAGGAGCATGATGAAGGCAATGGGAGTCCCTCAAAACTTTTGGGGAGAAGCGGTACGTCATTCCGTTTTCATTATGAACCGAATCTCTACCAAAGCACTAAATTCAGTAACACCGTTCGAAGCTTTGAACGGTTACAAGCCAAGTATTAGATACTTGCGTGTCTTCGGCTGCACATGTTATATGAAGGTGCCATCTGTTAACGTCGCGAAACTTGATGATCGTAGTATGAAAGTGGTCTACCTCGGAACCGAACCCGGAACCAAAGCTTACAGATTATTTGACCCGGTTGAGAAACAAGTGTATACGAGCCGGGATGTTAAGTTTCAAGAATTCAAGAAATACGATTGGAATAAAGTGTCGTAACAACTTGACATTGGAAGCGGGCCAGAATGGGCTCAGTTCGTAGTTAATTTAAATGAAACTTGTACAAGCCAAGAATGCCCATCGACTTTTATTGACCCAATAGCAACAGACTCGGTACAAACCGAGGAGCAGCCTACTTATGCTGATCAGCAGCCTGGACCAGAACAGTGCCAAACCGAAGACCAGGTTAGTAATGGAGAAACAGAGGGTTCGCAACAAAGCAATGATTCTAGTGAAGAACATGAGGAATTGGAAGATACGACAGGTCTTCGAAGAACATCTAGGCAAACAACTCTCCCCAAGCGATTTGATGATTATATTATGTATGCGGAAGGTGAATGCTACCTAATTGATGAAGAACCAAAAAATGTAACAGAAGCAAAAGAGGATGAAAATTGGAAACAAGCCATGTATAATGAACTAGTGTCAATCGAACAGAATGATACATGGAATTTATGTGAGTTACCAATGGGTTGCAATGCAATTGGGTTAAAGTGGGTCTTTAAAGTGAAACGAGAAGCGAATGGTGAAATATCGAAATATAATCCGAGATTAGTGGCGAAAGGGTACGTTCAAAAAACCGGGGGTGGATTTTGATGAGGTGTTTGCTCTGGTGGCTTGACTTGAGACAATACGTTTAATTCTCGCTTTAGCAGCAAAGCAATCTTGGAAGGTCTATCACATGGATGTCAAATCGGCATTCCTTAACGGCGAGCTCAAAGAAACCGTATATGTTAAGCAACCGGAGGGATTTAAGGTACCCGGAAAAGAACATCTAGTGTACAAGTTACGCAAGGCACTTTATGGGCTACGCCAAGCACCACGAGCGTGGAATGAGAAGCTAGATAAGACTCTTAAATATCTCGGATTTGTAAAGTGTCCAAGAGAACAAGCCGTGTATACGAAGAGTAATAAAGAAAGTGTTTTGATCGTTGGTGTTTACGTGGACGATTTGATAATAACCGGTTCAAGCGAAGATGATATCAAAAAATTCAAGGATCAAATGAAGTTAGAATTTGATATGCAAGACCTTGGGTTATTGTCTTACTACTTGGGAATCGAAGTATCACAAACAAATGGGAGAATTGAGATAAAACAAAGTGCCTATGCAAAGAAAATATTAAAGCTTGCAGGTATGGAAGATTGTAACCCAAATCGTTTTCCCATGGAAGCCCGAATTCAGGTGAGTAATGAAGAAGGAAGTGAAACAATAAATCCGACCAGTACCGTAGCATCATTGTAAGTCTCCGCTACTTAACTCACACAAGGCCAGATCTGAATTATTCGGTATGGGTCATGAGCAGATTTATGCAGAATTCGAAGAAGATACATATGCAGCTTGTAAAACAAATACTAAGGTATGTTCGAGGAACAATTGATTATGGGATTGTGTACGAAAGAGATGGTGACTCGAAATTGGTGGGCTATTCGGATAGTAGTCATGCAACTGATCAATCCGACGGACGAAGTACAACCGGCATGGCATTTTACTATGGAAAATCTCTTATCTCTTGGAATTCACAGAAGTAAAAAACGGTTGCTCTATCATCATGTGAATCCGAATTCATGGCGGCGTCTTCAGCCGCTTGTCAAGCCTTGTGGCTTAGAGGACTTCTGAGCGAGTTGACGGGACGTGAAGAAAAGGTAGCAGAACTCCGAGTCGATAATAAATCAGCTATAGCTCTAATGAAAAATCACGTGTTCCATGGCCGAAGCAAACACATAAATACACGGTTTCATTTCATTCGTGAATGTATAGAAAGAGGATAAATTCGAGTGGAGCATGTAAGTGGAGATAAACAGAAGGCGGATATATTAACCAAGGCATTGCCTCGGTTAAATTTGATGAGATGAGAAGATTGCTCGGGTTAGAAGATTTGGGAGGATCATACAAGGCTTAGGGGGTGATTAATGGGCTAATCCTTGTTAATTAAAAGAATGGACCAAAAGCCCAACATTGGTGGAAACATTCGTAAGCCTACTGGAAGGATATCACAACCGAATTTTGTGGTGATAATTATTAGATGGATATAGAGATAAGTTTAATAGGTTAAATTTGTTTTATCCTTTATTTGGTTCCTAGTTTGTTTAGGTTTGCAAATTAAAAGTAATATAAATAGATAGAATAGTATGATGTATTTTAATTAAGTTCTTCTCTGTTTATTTAATAAACATTCCATCGTTATTAGTTTTCTACCATCTTGTGTTCGTATTTTGAGTTGCACCGATTGTCTCCAACAAAAATCACTGCTGCATCTTTCTCTCAAGATTAAAAGGAGAAAATAAACTCTTAGTTGCCTCAAATCTTAGAGAGAGAAAGAGGAAAGTTCAAAGAAGGCATTTCTGGAAAAGGATCTACATAACTTGCTTCATATGAATTCTTGTCTCTTGAATTTTCCCACTGCCTACTTGATTGTTCTCTTACTGATACATCCCTTCTTGTAAAAAAATCTTTTTGTTGTAGGATTGTAGAGCCTATAACCATCTATCTCATTAATGAATCCAATGAGAATAGATGATTGTGCCCTATCATCTAGCTTTCTTCTGCCATGTGAGGGAGTAACTGGATAAGCTAAGCTACCAAATACTTTTAGATGATCAACTTTTGGTTTTTGATGAAACCAAGCTTGATAGGGTGTATGATTCTTCACAGCATTAGTTGTCACTCTATTGATCAAATAAATTGCAGTAGACACAGCTTCTGCCCATAATTGATTTAGTAGTTGTTTCTGCTTTATCATACTTTCTAGCCAGGCCCATCACAGTTCTATTTTTTTTTTTCACCACACCATTGTGTTGTGGTGTGTAGGGAGGTGTCAATTCATGATTAATGCCATTGGATTCACAAAAATGATTAAATTCACGTGAACAGAATTCACCTCTCGTATCAGTTTTAAGACATTTAATGGGAACATCATATTCTTTTTCAACCATTGCTTTAAACAGTTTAAACTTCCCAAATGCTTCTAATTTGTTTTTGATAAATTACACCCAACACATTCTAGTGTAATCATCCACAAATAAGAGGTAAAACATACTCCCTCCCAAACTAGGAACTTGCATAGGGCCACATACATCAGCATACACAGGTTCTAGTTTTCTTTTGGCTGTCCATAGTTTTGAATTAAAGGGAGCCAAACTTTGTTTATCAAACACACACCCATCGCATTCACTAAACACTTTTATCTTAGGTAACCCAACTACCAATCTTTGATCATGCAATCTTTTTAGAGTATGAATGTTATAATGGCCATACCTTTGATGTCATAGCTTAGACACATCATCAGTAGCAAAACATTTCTTTTGATCAGTTGTTGAATCTAAGTTAAAGGCATCAAGGAGGAACATGTTGTTGTTGGCAATCATAACAGTCATAAGGATTGCATCTGAGGACCTGTTCTTTATTACACACTTGCCATCATCAAATAGAAGAGAGTATCCCTTCCTCATTAATTGGCCAACACTAAGTAAGTTGTACTCTAAACTAGGTGCATAATAGACATCATCCAGAAGTCTATAGCCACCAGTTTTGAGATCAATCTTTACAGTCCCTTTACCTTCAACTAATAATCTTTTTTTATCACCAAACCTTACTGTCAAATTGAAACATGTATCCAATTGAGTAAACATGTCCCTATTTCCTGTCATATGGTTTGAGCAACCAGAATCAAGGAACCATAGACAATTACTCTTCCCTTCATGCTCATTGTCTGTCACACCCTCAAATTCCACGTTTGGGGTTTTACCGCGAGGCGTGTGACACACCAGGACCCAAGTCACCGGTCACAATAAACGACAACTATATGTAAAAGATACGTAAACCATTCATTAAGTTTTCAAAATGTAAACAACGACAGCGGAAGCATAAAACATCTTTACAACCCATAATGTAAATGTTATAAGTTGACAACGTTTGAAACCATGCAAATGAATCCTAGACGTCGTGTGACACCGTGCGCCTACCAACAGCTGCTACCTTAGCGACCTGAGAAAACATGCTAAAAACGTCAGCACATGATGCCGGTGAGTTCACAGGTTTTTAAGTAAAGCGTTTTATGAGTTTTGAAAGATCTATCATGTTACTACTATGTTACAAGGACGCTAGCTAGGCGTGTGAACTCACTAATACGATACCCCACATACGAACCACCCAATGAACTAACCGACCTGCCGATCCACGACGAACTGAACTGCCTCACGGCTAACCGTACTGCCTTTCGGCTTACAGAACTGCCTCACGGCTAACGGGACTACCTCATGGCTAACTGAACTGGGCTTACACAAATCGTACAGCAAACACATATAACACTAGTATAACATGATCTATATGAATACAGTACATAGCATGTTTCTCCCCCGAAAACGTAAACACTGAAAGAGTGGCCGTGAAACTCACCTTGGGTTGTTTTCTTCTTACTAAACCACAGACAATGCAAGAATGACAGTCCCTAGTATCAACGACCTATCATTAAATGCATATGAGTACCCCAAATATTAACCCGTAGGTCAACTAGTCCCTAAGTGTCCAGACCATAACGTGTACGTTTGAAACCATGTTTGAACGTTAAACTGACCACACAAGACAAGACCCGACATCCCATTGGTGACCCGGCATCCCCCGTGTTAGTTAAATACAAGTAACCAAGCAATCATATGTAAACATGCACTTAATACGCACAACAGTTCACTAAGGCTGTCATACAGTCCACATATTGTATATACAAGTCCAAACACTGTTATCAGGTCTCTAGACATGTCACGGGGTTCCCAATATGTTCCTAGGTGTCATACCATTTTCCGGGATCTCAAAATATACTTACAGCAGCAAAACACACGACTAGGCATCAAAACACGTGACTAGGAATCATAACACATGATTAGGAACCATAACACATGAGTAGGAATCATAACACATGATTAGGAATCAAAACACATGAGTAGGAATCATAACACATGAGTAGGAATCAAACAGGCAATTAGAAAATCATACAGGCAATTAGGATTTCTACTCGCCCCTAATACAGGCGAGTAGACTCCTAATCACTTGAAAATGGTAGGTTTTAGGGTAAAAAACGAGTTCCAGAGGTTGGGTACGGTGTGGGAGAGGTTTGGGACGAGTTAGGGTTTCACAAATGTTGTTTCACAAGTAAAGGGTGGTATTTATAGGTGTTCCAAGTCGTCCCTGTTGTTACAGGCGAGTAGCCTCCTACTCACCCCTGCAGGGGGTGATTAGGCAGGGGTGATTAGGAATCCTAATCGCCCCGTGTAGGTGTGTGTGGGTTTTCGGCGCGTTAAACACTATTTTAACATATATATAAACACGTATTCACATATCGACAAGCTATATAATGATTATAAACACATAATGCATGATAACTAACATGTTCACATTCGTTCACCAATCTCCGGGACTCGAGACTTGCGTGTGTGCATTAAATCCGGCGATTCTACAAATCACCAATCTTTGTACACATGGTTATGGACCGACTCCCAATGATCGCTTGGATCATTGTAACGACTCCTGATGATTCCCAGAACCATCGAAACGACTCAACTGAAGTAGTTAAGTATAACGTATGCATGACTCGCTAAGGTAGACTTACTAGTTTCACAAAAGTTACTATCCTGAGTTTGACGGGTGTCACATCATCCCCCTGTTGAAAGAATTTCCGTCCCAAAAATTGCCCGAAACCAAAAAGGAAGAGACGAAAAGAAAGAATTTTTTTTCCAGGTTGTCACATCATCCCCCTGTTGAAAGAACTCTCGTCCCGAGATTCACTCATCTTTAACAGTAACAAGTATCGACCTAAATACATGCTTAGGTAATGAATGAGGTTACCTAGATTCCATCTAGCCCCCTCGTCCCCACAAGAACTCCGGTCCACAACATGAACCATAATGAACTCAAACAATACGAAAGACGACCCGTACACATACCCAACGGAGCACCCAATGCTCAAAGCAACGCTTCCGAAAGACAGGAAACGAGACGAGAATCACAAATCAGAAATGATAGGAACAAGCACCCTAAGCCGAGGAACTACTTCCCCAAAATAAATACGAGATAACTGCTACAGACTGCCACACGATCAGCTCCTCCTAGTCGAAGATACGTTGAAGACTCTTGTGATCATATAAACGATGCACTAGGTACCGTACAAGTATTGTCTTCAGGTCTCCAAAACAACCCAAACCGCACCCGGTCCCAAAACATAGGCGATGTAGTCCTCCTCACGAGCTCTAGACTAAAGGAAACATACACGACGACCTCCTTGCATGGTGTCAACACACAACCGAGACTCAGAATAGAAACACCATGATAAATAGCGAAGCCACTGGCACCCACAAGTAAGAATAGGATAAGGTTAGCAAATGCGGTTCATCGAATCCATGAATCCCCCCATAGGCATACTGGTGAGACAAAAAGGCGTGACCAAGATTTCAAAATGGTCATAACGAGTTTGAAAAGAAAACCGTCACAACATGACACACGATAACCAAGTACTTCAACCCCTCAAGGTGTAGGTACTAGTCTAGCCCACAGACAAAACGCAACGAATATGCAAATCTCAACCGTACAGGAATCAAAACAAAACCAAAGCATAACGGTCAATAAGAGAAAACATACCAATACCAGCATCAGGATCCAGTCGGGGCCTCTCCTGAACCAATCATGAAGACACGTGCGTTCCGGTCACCACCTTCGTTGCCCCTACCGCCTTCATTCATTCCAGCCTCACCTTGAATCAACTGTGGGCAATTCCGCCTAAAGTGCCTTGTTTCACCACAATTGTAACACTCCTGATTTCCCTGAACAACAGCCCGAACCTGCCCCTGCTGAAGATTGACTCTACAGTCCTTAGCAACATGACCAACCAGCGTGCATCTGTTACAACGAAACCCATCACAACGACCATGATGATGGAATCCGCACTGGTTACACTTCGGAAGCTTCTCAGCAACCCACTCTAGTTCTGATCAGATGATGAACCCGTGGCTTCAGACTTCTTCAGCTGCTGTTGTGACTGAGACGATCCAGAACCCTTCCCCACGCTCTCCCACTTCCTCTTGTTGCCCTCAGAAACCTTCACAGCGGTGCCTCGAGGAGGCAAAACACCCTCTTGAACCTTTTGATGGGTTAGCTTGTGAGCCAACTGAACAGTACCCTGAAAAGTGGCCGAATCATTAGCAGTTACCAAACCTCGGACCTCCGGCACCAACCCAGCGATGTAGTGCTTAATCCTCCTATACTCCGGTGCGTACAAGTCAGGACACAACACTACCAGCTTGTTATGGCTAACCGCGTACTCTTCAATCTCCGAACCCACCATTTTATGATTCCACACCTCATGCTCTAATTTCTTAATCTCATCCCTCAGACAGTACTCGCTCTTCAAACGTGCACAAACTCTACCCAAGGCATAGCATGGGCTTCCCCTAAGCCTAGAGTTTGAGTGGTGGAGTTCCACCAGGTCAAAGCAGGACCCTCGAACGTCACCGTAGCATACTTCACACAATCACCAGCTGGACAGTTACACATCAAAAACACTGATTCAACATTCTCTAACCACCTGAGCAGTCCCACCGCTCCCTCAGTTCCACCGAAGTTATGAGGCTTAGAATCCATGAACATCTTATAGGTGCACTGAGGTGGAGGTGGATTGACAGCAACACCACTAAGAGCATGATGTGAAGCCTGAAAAGCAGCCAGTGCAACATTCACATGCTGCTGGAGAAGGTCGTTCAACTCTTCCTGGGTCATGTTAACATTACCACCACCCCCGTCGCGACCACCGCCGCCACGACCACCGCGAGCACCAGACATCTTCTGACAAAACAAGAACAAGATACTTAGATTCGCCACTAGTGTAAACCGCTAGTAATCACAAGAATTCAGATCCAGGTCCAGTCCAGGACCATCAGTCCAAACTTGGAGTCCACCAAGATTTTCATGCATCTCAGCTTATGATTTCGTGTGCACCCAAAATGATAAGCTGCTCTACATGGTCCTCCAAGCGTACCCTTAGTTGAAGTTCAAGCCACCGGACACTACACCTAGGGATGTATCACAATAATTACAAGTGCAAGATAGTGTGTGTGTAGGCGAGTGTGTTCATTAGAACATAGAAGGGAGATGTCCGAATCCTGGACAAACTCAAGAATGCGTCGAAGCCACTCCAATGTACAACACCGTCGTGCAAGGATTATCAAGCAAACCCTTCGACTTCGAATCACGAAGAGGAAAAGATAAAGGATAGAAACGATCTAGGATAGAACGGATGATGTAACGCATAGTGATGGTGTTCCTGACACCCCGACAAAGTTAGTGTGTTTCCCACATGCTATGACTCATATGTTTGCGACCGTCTAGTATGCGTGAGACTCGGCTATAGACTAGACTCTACATGCAGTCCTAGTTCACTATAACCATTGGCTCTGATACCAATCTGTCACACCCTCAAATTCCACGTGCGGGGTTTTACCGCGAGGCGGGTGACACACCAGGATCCACGTCAACGGTCACAATAAACGACAACTATATGTAAAAGATATGTAAACCATTCATTAAGTTTTCAATATGTAAACAACGGCAGCGGAAGCATAAAACATCTTTACAACCCAAAATGTAAATGTTATAAGTTGACAACGTTTGAAACCATGCAAATGAATCCTAGATGCCGTTCGACACCGTGCGCCTACCAACAGCTACTACCTTAGCGACCTGAGAAAACATGCTAAAACGTCAGCACATAACGCCGGTGAGTTCACGGGTTTTTAAGTAAAGCGTTTTATGAGTTTTGAAAGATCCATCATGTTACTACTATGTTATAAGGACGCTAGCTAGGCGTGTGAACTCACTAATACGATCCCACATATGAACCACCCAAAGAACTAACGGAACTGCCGATCCACGACGAACTGAACTGCCTCACGGCTAACCGTACTGCCTTTTGGCTAACAGAACTGCCTCACGGCTAACTGAACTGAGCTTACACAAATCGTACAGCAAACACAGATAATACTAGTATAACATGATCTATATGAATACAATACATAGCATGTTTCTCCCCCAAAAACGTAAACACTGAAAGAGGGGCCGTGAAACTCACCTTGGGTTGCGTTCTTCTTACTAAGCCACAGACAACGCAAGAATGACAGTCCCTAGTATCAACGACCTATCATTAAATGCATATGAGTACCCGGACTATTAACCCGTAGGTCAACTAGTCCCTAACTGTCCAGACCATAACCGTGTACGTTTGAAACCATGTTTGAACGTTAAACTGACCACACAAGACCCCCGCGTTAGTTGAATACAAGTAACCAAGCAATCATACGTAAACATGCACTTAATACGCACAACAGTTCACTAAGGCTGTCATACAGTCCACATACTGTATATACAAGTCCAAACACGTGTATCAGTTCTCTAGACATGTCACGGGGTTCCCAATATGTTCCTAGGTGTCAAACCATGTTCCGGGATCTCAAAATATACTTACAGCAGCAAAACACATGACTAGGCATCAAAACACGTGACTAGGAATCATAACACATGATTAGGAATCATAACACATGAGTAGGAATCATTTAATGATTAGGAATCAAAACACATGAGTAGGAGTCATAACACATGAGTAGGAATCATAACACATGATTAGGAATCAAACAGGCAATTAGAAAATTATACTAGCAATTGGGATTTTACTCGCCCATAATACGGGCGAGTAGACTCCTAATCGCCCCTAATATCAGGCGAGTAGACTTCTACTTGCCCATAGACAGGAGAGTATAAATCCTACTCGCCTCCAGCAGTCCAGGAGCTTCTTTTCGCGCGTTTAACCCTCCAAATCAGATCCGAAACATGTAAAAACACCCAACATCAATCCAAAATCATCAAGCAACATATTCTAAATGAAAACCAGCAATTTATCTTTAGTCTAACACCCTAATTGCAAGCATTTCCCAAAATGGAATAATATTATGAAAACATCATGTCAAGCATGCACAACTTACTCTAAATGGCAATTATCCGGAATTCATCACATAACAACGTTGCAAATCATCATCCTACTGTTACTACATCATCCTAGTACAAACCCTAACATCATACAATCATCAAATCATATCATAACATCATAAATCCTCCTAAATCACTCAAACGGGTCAAAACGCATATTATCATCAAAACACATCAAACAACCTTCAAACTCCTAGATAAGCATCCTAACAACTTATCCATATCAGTAGAACATCAAACACATAATAATCTCCATGTTTTAATCATAAAAATCCGTTCTTTGCATGTATACTTCACATATAACTCATATAGGAGATTAGACTTGTTTTAAAACTGTTTTTCAAAGGTTTTTAAAGACACAAACTTTATAAAACCAGGTCTGGACATTTAGGGATCAAAATAACAACATGATAAAAGCTTAGGATGGATAACACACCTTAGATGATGCTAAAGAGAGTATGCAGAGCTTGAAAATGGTAGGTTTTAGGGTAAAAACGAGTTCCAGAGGTTGAGTATGGTGTGGAAGAGGTTTGGGACGAGTTAGGGTTTCACAAATGATGTTTCACAAGTCAAGGGTGGTATTTATAGGCGTTCCTAGTCGTCCATGCTGTTACAGGAGAGTAGGATTTCTACTAACCCATGTTAGAGGCGAGTAGCCTCCTACTCACCCCTGCAGGGGGTGATTAGGAATCCTAATCGCCCCTTGCAGGTGTGTGTGGGTTTTCGGCGTGTTAAACACTATTTTAACATATATAAACATGTATTCACATACCGACAAGTCATATAATGATTAAAAACACATAATGCATGATAACTGACACGTTCACACTCGTTCACCAATCCCCGGGACTCGAGACTTGCGTGTGTGCATTAAATCCGGCGTTTCTACAAATCACCAATATTTGTACACATTGCTATGGACCGACTCCCAATGATCGCTTGGATCATTGTAACGACTCCCGATGATTCCCAGAACCATCGAAACGACTCAACTGACCTAGTTAAGTATAACGTATGCATGACTAGCTAATGTAGACTTACTAGTTTCACAAAAGTTGTTATCCTGAGTTTGCCGGGTGTCACATTGTCAGTCATGAGGGCATATTGGTCAGTAGGAACATACATCATAAACAAATATGGTTCTTCATTAGTGTTTACCTCATCCTGAGTATCATTTTCTGCAACATTTACATGGCCCTCATCATTGTACCAGCAAGCTCTTTTAACATGGCCAAAACGATTACAATGATAACACTGTGGGCCTCTATTCTTTTCTGGAGTCCTTCCTCTCCTTCCGCCTCTTCCATAGCCTCTGCCTCTTCCTCTAGAATCGCTTTGAGGGGTTCTGTTTGTGTCCTGAAACACTTAAAGGGCTTGCTCATCTTGTCCTTGAATCTTGTCATGACCTATGCTGTTTATTCTCTCCTCTTGAGACTGCAGGGAGCCCATAAGTTTGACAGGAGTCAATGTTGCCAAATCAAATGAAACTTCAATTGATGGGACAACATAGTCAAACTTTGATGTTAGGCTCCTTAGGATCTTCTCCACGATAGTTTGATCTGCAATCTTCTCACCATATGATCTCTGTTGGCTGACTATACTCATAAGTCATAACTCTAGAGAAATAGTCCCCAACATATTCAGTTTCTTTCATGCAAAGGTTTTCAAAGTCCCTTCTTAGACCTTGAAGTTTCACAGACTTAACCTATGTGTCACCCTGAAATTCCATTCTCAGAATTTCCCATGTTTCCTGGGCTGAGTTGGCAGCAACAATTCTAGAGAACAATTGTTCATGCACAACTTGTTGGATAACAGCCATGGCATGAGCATCTTTCTCCCTGCTCGACCTCAGCTTCCCTTGATCTCTCTCAGCTTCATTCACCCCATTCTCGACCATCTCCCATAGATCCCTTGACATTAGAATTGCTTTCAACCGAATACTCCAAAGCTCATAACCCTCTCCCTTAAACACATGGATTGGGGTATGAGCCATTGTAAGTGCATTGATCTGTTCAGCCATTGAAGGATGGAACTCTCACCCTGTCACAAAAGCTTGAGACTAGCTCTGATACCACAGTTGATGTTTAAGAGCAATAACAATAACAAAACAATGACTCAAATGCTTGGTTCTCTTATTAAATGAAACTGAAAGTGAATACTGTATACAAAGCAAACCCTTTGACTTATACTAAACTATCAAACGGCTACAACCAGAAAAACAGGAAGACTCAACAACTTAACATAACAACTTATTCAAAAACTAATTCAAATTGATAACAAAAGAACAACCTTCTTTTGTGGAGAACCAGCAACGACTGCATGCACCCATGCACACGTTTGAATCACTTTTCAATATTCTAATGGGTTCTCGATATGGTTTGCATGTCCGAAGCAAATCGGAGAAGACAAAATGTGCTAGGTCCATCTCCTAACTCCTAAGTTGCGATAATCCACATAAACGGATCGATGGAATTTTGTTGCTTCATTGATCACATAAATGCTATTTATAAGTCATCAAATGGCTTGTAGTTTAACGGTATCAATGTGTGTTAGTCGTTCAAACACGAAATAAAGTTGTCGTAACATGAGTACAATACATAACAATCAAAATGCAAACGTGAATGCTCTAATGTTAGTAGTTAAGCAAATGAGTATAATTTTGAATAATTAAAATTGTCACTTCACGATTTTCTTCGGGCAAATTCGAAATGTCGATTTTCTTGCATTTTTCCCAAATTGTCACTTTTATATGTTGAGTCTGTTTTACCCTTATGTTTTTCTTGTATTTTTCTAAAAAAATTACGATTTTTTTCGGGCAAAGTCGAAATGTCAATCGACATAATTTTGAATTCCTCGACCGCTTTCGATTCTTCTCTCAACTTGAGCTTTTCGTTCTTGATCCGTAGCTTTTCGGCTTGTGCCCGGTTGAAAGCTTCCATTTGATCCGTAGCTTTATCTTTGGTGGGTTGTACCCACTTTTAATTTTTTTTTACTTTATTATTTTTTTACCTTAACTCCTTTATTTACACATCTTAACCCCCAACATTTTTCTTACTTTTCTACTTTAGTTCTTATACTTTTCATCTTTTACAAATATTTTGTTCTACATTTTAAACTAATCTTTACGAGTTAACACTTCACAACGTACGTATATGGTTCAACATTTGTACACATATTGTTCCCGTTTTAACGTTCCATCATAACACATGAGTCCTAGATGACCTTAGTTATTATTTTCTTTGTTTTACATTCTATATGTGTGGTTCAACATTTTTACGTCTACGTTTTTTTTTAGCCTTTTCTATTTCTTTTTTTATAACGAGCTTTTACAGTGTTGGTGACCGTTTGGTCATGGTGTGGTATTAGTGCTACTTAGCACGATTGTATGTCTCCGGTGCAACGTAATGAGTTACTACTAGTTTTGTGGTCCACTTATTATAATTTGATGTGCTTTGTCACTAAAATGTATTAGTTGTATTTTAAAACTAGATTTATATAATTTGATTTATTGCATTTTTGGTTTTTCTATTTTTTTCCTTAATTTAACTATATTAATATGCAAACAGATCCCCACTCACAAATTGAACAGTAATCTATTTGAACAGTAATTTTAATTATTTTTTATATTGTTGTGCGTTCGCTTAGTATCATAGGGTTATTTTGGCGGTTGTTGCCTTATCATCAGCTCTCTGTATATGTGTCATCGCTTCTTTTATCCTCCATTTCCACACATACATACAGAGACATTACAAACCACCGCCATCGATCTCCCCAACCCTTTCATCTATCTCCGGCAGCACCACCTCATACCACCGGCGTTTTACCCATCTAACATAACAATTCTCATCATTCTTAGGAATAGTACCGGTTTCTAGGTATCAGCAACCTACACCTACCGGTCATTTTAACATTAGCAATGCATAAACTTCAGCCTTTAGCAACAAGATGGGGCCCGCCACTTTTTTCTTGACCATTGAGATCACCATTACCAACGCCAATCCTTCTCCCTCTCCCAAACCTTTGTCAAATTTATCTTCACCTAACCTTTGCAACCAACCTTTGATCTATTAACTGAACTCACGGACTCCGTTGCTGCTTGGGTTTAGAACCATCAACGAACTCCCCCACCATAGCTCATACAACCACCACGTCGTTCAACCCCTGCTCGAAACTCCACCCACCGCCACCACGACTCCACCCACCGCCACCACGTGAAACATCTTAATAAAATCCAAACGATTAACGAGAGAAAGAGCTCTCCGGCTACCTACGTGACCCTTACGGAGTCGATGTTTGAAGAGGAAAGAAGTTACCTCTGGTTGGTTCGGTAGAGTGGATCTGAGAGATAATGTATGAAGAAGTGACAAATGATTAGATCTGAGGATAACCTGCAAAACAGAACCACCGTTAGGCTCGTCACAGGGGAGAGGAAGGGTCTCTCTGTGACCACCCTCCGGCGTGAGAGTAAGTATGGTTTTAAGAAGTGGAAAGTAAGTACGAAAAGTACAGAAAGTACAGTGAAGTGAAGTTACCAAATGGGGAATTTTTGGGAGGTATTTATACTTTCCTAAGTGGGCTTCGGTGAGGCCAGGCCCATGGGCCTTCTGACCGAAGCTGGGCGTTCGGTTTAGCCTAAGCTTCGGTCTTCCTTTGGTGAACCGAGCTTCGGTCTACAACCTATTTCTTTGTTAGGTTCGGAACTGACCTTCCTACTTTGGTCCGAGCTCCAACCCATAACCATATATTCTCTTCAAGTCCCCTGAAGTCTTTTTGAATGCTTCGGTATTCGAAAAGGACTTAATAATTTTTTAGGGTTTTTGACTTTTGGGTTTCCTTCGAGCTTCGGTCTGCCTGGTGTATGACAGCTGTTGTCATTCACCTAAGTGAGTGGGTGACAGCTGTTGTCTTTCACCCTCTTTTGCTGCCTCACCGTTCGATTACTTTAGCAGATCCTCTTTTTATTGGCTCGAGGTGGTCAGTTGATGGCCCTTGATTGGACGGTTACTTCAACCGTCATTTTTTCCTCTTTATAAGTGGGTTTTACCCTTCATATATTTTTTTTTTACTTTTCTCCTTTTCTAAACTTCATCTTCCTCCCTAGTTTCTTCAAGCTTCTCCAGTTTTTCTTGAGTTTTTTACCAGGATCATCCTAAGTGCCTTCCCTTCTTCAACAAGGTGTGTATTTTCGTCTTTATCATTCTTTAAATCATGCCTAAGGATAATATGCTTGTGTCGTTTAGTGTTCTAAGTCAAGCGAAGCTTGACGAGTTTGTAGAAGAGTTTAGGATTCCTGTAGATCTTCACCCTACCCTACCTGCTCCGAGAACCCCTATATACCCTCTTCCCCCTGGGAAGTTTGCATTTTACACTCGGGTGTGTAATTATGCAAACTATCGAGTTCCTTTTACCCGGTTTTTGATGAAAGTGTTACAGTTCCATAAAGTTCATATTTCCCAGATGACGCCCTTCGGTTTGAGTCGGGTAAATCAATTTGAGCTTTCTTGCCGGTCTTTAGACGTAGTTCCCGACTTGAATCTCTTTAGGGCGTTTTACCGGTTGAACCGTTGTGGAAACTGGTATACTTTCGAGAAGAGGCAACCGAAGGATAAGAAGTCGGAGGTGAAGAAGGAGGAGCGGGAATGTGTAGGTTGGGAAGTGTCTAGTTTGAAGGATTGGAAGGATAGGTGGTTCTGGTTGGATGACTCGTGTCTTCCCAAAGACATGGTGTGGAGGAAGAAGGATGATCCTTTAGAAGGTGAGTTGCCGAAGGATTTTGCTATGGATAAGAATTTGTATGCTGCTTTGGTGTCTAATAAGTTTGATATTAGATGTTTGCCGGAGCATGTGCTAGTGATCGGTTGTGTTAGTAGAAATTGGGAGTTCTCGGATCAGTGGCCCATCGTTAGACGAAACAACATAGGTTCGTTTATTGTTTGTATGATATATTTTTTGTAAGTTTTTAGATTTTTGGCTAACGATGCCTTGTTGTTTCTTTTGCAGATATGTCTCTTCGTGACATGCTTCATTTGGAGTCTTTTGACGATGACGACATCGAGTATACATCTCTTCAACAGAATCCAGGAGACAAGCCTTTTCTTGATGTTTTGAAGGCTCTGTCGTTTAAAATTAGACAACCGGAGGGGGAGGCTTCGGTAAGCACAGGGGGTGCTTCATCATCTGTAGCTGCTGCTACGTCGGAGCGAGATGTTGGGAAGTTGCCTAAAGACGTATCTATATCTGTTGCTACTGAGGAGGTGCCGAAGCACAGGAAGAAATCTTCAAGGAAGAGGAAAGGTCCGGAAGAGGGAGGGTCTGGAGAGAGAGTTAGGGGAACTCCAAAGAGGATGAAAACCCCTCTGGCTACTATAACCGAATTATCTCCGAGTGGCCAGGCTTCTCCGTCTACTCTTTTAGAGACTTTGTCAGATCACTTAGATGGGGGGAAGTCTGCTCGGACGAACCTCCAGTGTCTTTTGACGAAGGTGTTCAAGTCATCCCAACCCTTCACCGTTGCATTCTCATCCACACCTGACCGTCCTTCCAGCCCTGTTGGTAAGTGTGAAGACGATATAGATCGTTTCCCTCTGTACTTTACTTCAGACGACGAAGGTCCGAAGGACTACCTTGAACGTCTGTGGTTTGGTTCAGAGTCTAAAGTGGATGATTTCCCTGTTATTGTAGATTCGATGGAGCTGGACCCTTCGGTGGCCGAAGCTAAGTTTGTTCCCAACTGGGACTTGAAGAACGGGGACAAGATACTCGATGCTTTGACTGCTCGTACCATGCTCTTGAACATTAATACTCCAGCCGAAGACCATAGGTATCGACATGCGGCTCCTTTGCCCTGGCTGATGCTTTGATGATTAATCAAGCACAGTCGAATGGTATTGTGGTGGAGGTGTATCGTCGATGGGTGGAGCTTGAGATAGAGAAGGAGAAGTTAAGCTCGTTGGTCGGAGGTGAGGATGTCTCGGATTGGGGCAAGAAGCTCGAGGCTTTGGTGGGAGAGAAGCGTTGCCTTGGAGGAGAAGCTAAACCAGGCGTTGGTGCAAGTGAAATCGAATAGTGCGGCCATGGCTTCGGCTTCGGAAGAGAGGGATAAAGCATTGAAGGAGGTGGGGGCGCTGAAGGCTGAGAGGGACGCAGCGCTGCAAGGTAGTAGTTTCTTATTCCCTTCTTTTTTGATTCGAGGGTGATACCTTCTACCTTTGGTCTTATAACCTTGTTATATTTTTTTGCCTTATTTCAGAGAAGAAGATGTTTGAGGTTGAAGCAAGTCGCTTCCGAAGCCAGCTTGACCATATGAAGCTTGAAATGGACGGTCAAGTGTCGAGGCTAGGTGAGACCAATTCCCGTCTGACAAGCCAAGTGAAAGAGCTATTGGAGACGAAGGAATGGTTGCTCACCGAGGGTATGCGCTCGGTGGCTCGGAGGGTTCACACGGGAGAGGAGCTGCGAGCGGTGGTGGGGGCCATTAATAATGCCATGAACGCTTGTGGTGTGAATGTTGGCATTAAGGGCCGGGTACCACTACTCGTCGAAGGGTGTTCCCATGGAGCAAGTGCCGAAGCTGAAACTGAATGCTGATGAGATGTTGAATGGTGCTTTGGATAGGTTCGATGCCTTGGATTTCCATTTCTTCAGCATATTGGGCGCCTTGTCTCCGAACCCCTCGACACAATCAAAGCTGTTGCTCTCTCCGGGTGACATGTTCAAGCCTCCTTCTGCTTAGTGTTTTTCCTTTCTATGCCACAACGGCCTTCTTTATCATGTCTTTATCTTTTGATGAATGTATGGTCGAACCATTTTGGTTCGGTACATTGTATTGTACATCTTTTAATGAAACAATCATTTTGGTAGTAAGTTTTTGATAATGTTTGTGTGTTTGAATATGCCATGATTTCGTTTTCAAGGGTTTGTGTTGGCCCTAAATTAGAATTGAATTATTTGTAGTCACTTGTTTCGTGCCTCAAAGAAACTCCCACTTCGGCTTGAAGGGGTGTAGCTTTAAAAAGCTTTTAATAAGCTTAGGATTTGTTTTAACCCTTTTCTGTATCGAACTATGATATGCGTCCATATGCTTCGGTTCGACAACTGCATTTTTATACTTGCAAGTTTTTTATTTAACAAGGTCGCTCGTTGACTTCGGTACGCCTGGTTAGGGCATCGGTGGTCGTTATGCCCATCCACCGAAGCCTTTTCCTCGCGGTTTTAATAAGAAGAAGGTGGACTTATATTTTTTGACGTCGATATAATATAATATTTGTTTGCATGCTACGTATATATATATATATATATATATTTATATATATATATATATATATATATTATATATATATATATATATTTTGATGTGCTTCGGCACATTTTGTATTGTTTGTTTGAGATAGACGTAATTTATAATTCCTTCTTTTTTTTACGAGGCAATTTTGATAGTAGGTTCGAATGCTTCGACCTCTCTTGTGTTATATCTCGTTCGGTATCCGGGTTCCCTGTTGGCCCATTATGCCTGCCATCAGGGGTTCCGGCATATTTTTTGCTTTCTCTTTTTTTTTTTGTTTGTGAGGTCGGAACAGAAGAGTTCATTTATAACGACCTGTTCCGATCCTCCCACTACGTTTCTTATTAACTTAGATTAGGAACTATATTTCCCAGCTTTAGTACTGTCTTGTTATGAACATTAATAACCAATGCTACGAACAAACTGTACCAAAAAGTTTTTATTATAGGTGGGGTAAAACACATCCCACTTTTGACTGAAAGAGTTCGGGGTAATCATCATCCCGAGTTACAAGCAAAAAATAAAGAAAAGATTCGGGGTATGTCACATCCCAATTAACATATTGAAATTATTGAAAATAAAACTCGAACATCAGCTTCGGACTTCGGTGCTTCACATATAACATTTTTTCAGATGGATTCCGTTCCATGTCCTGGGAACTGGGGTACCATCTATCTTGGCTAGCGTGTATGACCCCCTTTCTCCAACGGAGGTAATTTGGTATGGTCCTTCCCATCTCGATGCCAATTTGCCTGAGGGTTCGGCTCGGCTAGCCTCATTGCTCGGAAGACGTAGTCTCCGACCTTGAACGTTTGTTTTTTCACCCTGGCATTATAATATTTTTCGAGCTCTTTCTTGTATCGAGATTCTTTGATGGAAGCCATTCCCTTCTTTCTTCTAAGAGATCTAAGTTTAGACGGAGGGATTGATCATTGTCTGATGCATTGGCCCTTCGAGGACTGATCATGCCAATTTCTACCGGAATCATGGCTTCGGTGCCATAGGTCAGGCTGGAAGGTGATTCTCCGGTGCTTGTCTTTGGCATCGTTCGGTGTGCCATAAGATGTTGGGCAATTCGTCTGCCCATCCGGCCTTCTTGCCTCCCAACCGTCGTTGAATCCTTCTACGATGCTTCGGTTGGCTCTCTCCACTTGACCGTTGGCCTGTGGGTGAGCCACTGATGAAAATAGCTGCTTAATGCCTAGGTCCGAGCACCATTTCTTGAAAGGATTCTCAGCAAACTGTTTTCCATTGTCACTGATGATATAGAGCGGCAACCCGAACGGCAGACAATGTTTTCCCACACAAATCTTTTCACTTGATGGCCAGTGATGTCTCCCATGGGCTTGGCTTCGACCCACTTTGTAAAGTAGTCGATAGCTACCAGCAAGCATTTGACTCCTCCTGTAGATTTGGGGAATGATCCGACAATGTCGATCCCCCATTTCTGGAACGGCCAGGCTGCTGTCACTGGGATCAGGTTGTTCTTTGCTCGAAGGCTGAATGGGGCTTCTTCTGACATTCTTGACAATTTCGAAGTTCTTGCACAGCACTTTGGTGCATGTTGGACCAGGAGTATCCAGCATTCATTGCCTTAGTAACGACCATTTTCGGCCCGGCATGTATACCACATACGCCGAAGTGAATCTCTTTGATTACATACGCTGCTTCGGCAAAGAAAGGCATCGTAACAGTGGGCCTAAGAATGTTCTTGGTAAAACTGGCCATTCTGAACTTGGTATTGCAAGGATTTGACTTTGAGCTTTCGAGCTTCAGCTTTGTCTTCCGGAGTTTAACCTTCGGTGATATGCTTCATGATGGGAGTCATCCAGGTATCTTCCTGAACTTCACATTTGCAAGACCTCGTTTTCTTCAATTGAAGGCTTTGTTAGTATTTCGACTTTTGTGCCTTGGGTCGAAGTGGGCCATGTTAGCCGATGCAATCTTGCTGAGGGATCGGCCTGAGTGTTCTCTTCTCTTGGACATGAAAGATCTTATATGTTTGGAAAGA
>JAUTDX010004352.1:0-32607 GCA_030844895.1 Ambrosia x helenae
AAAACTGGGTTCACAAGTCCCCACATGTTACCATATGGTACCTCATGTTAACACAAGTTAAGAAGTTGTATATAACGTAGAGTTTTAACATATGTTTTAGAACCTTTCTGTCAAAAACGTAGGTAACATATGTTTTTGGCCGATTTTAACATATGTTTCATAAAAATCAAAGATTTTTATATGCTTATGTTGAGATTAAAATCGGCTTTTATGTATTTTGTCAGACCTTATACATACTCGTATACACTTACAAATGTATTTGTGAGTGTATGTGTGTGTATTTACATACATACGACCGTATATATACATCATTTATCTATTTATATGCGTGTAGGTATAAAGTTGTATAGGTTCAAGTTTTATAAGTTTTATGTATTAGAACTTAGTGTTTTAGTGTTTATGAACAATATAAGGTCATGTGAACACATTATTGACTGAAATAATGGATTAGAAAGAAGTATAGTTTGGTTTTACATACCACGACAATGAATCGAAGTAAACAATGAAGTGTGCCGAGTTCCTAGCCGTTTGTTTCCACACTATGGCTTCTAAACTCCTGAACTTGATTGATGGGGCTATGTTGTGGTGTTTAACGACTGAAAACGGGTTCGGGTGGGGTTGTTGTGTCGAGCCGAAGGTAAGAGAGGGAGATGAGACTAGTGTGTTGAATGTTAAAGTGTTTGGGAGGTTTGTGTGTGGCAATTCAAAGGCCACCCGTCTTATTATATAACCGAGAGGGAAGGAGGGTAAGTGGAAGAAAATTGTTTGTTTGGATAGTCAATGTTGCATGGGAGGTGGTGTGTAAAAGGTTGGTTTTCGTTTTAGGTGAAAAGAGTTGACCTAATGTAGCTAGTCATGCATAGCCTTTGATGTGTCATCATTTACACATATAAAACATGCATAATTAGTCTCATAATAGGGCAAAATTGGCTTATATTGATAATTATAGCTACTTAATTGTTTCTATTTGTGTTTCTCAGGAAATTGGAGCTAAAAAACCCGAAGATAATGATTTTCGGGTAAAAACAACTAAAACCGAAAATTCCTGGGAATACGAGACCCGAAGCATGTTTCCAAGTATGTGTAAAGACCTCTCCGGGGGCTTAAACGATGATAAAGTTAACCCGGGGGTTGACCAAGCACGCCCATGCTCACTTGTACGAGGGCTCCGCGCACATAGAAGACAAAGCATCCAACTTGGGGAGACAAGAAAACCAGGCTTGTCAACCTGCATCGCTCGCACACACCATTAAGCACACGCCCGTACACGATTAGGGCTGTCCAAAAAAGCTCTTGCTCGGAGCTGCGCTCGGATTTAGCTCGAAAAAATGCTTGCTCGATATGGCTCGGTTGAAACTGAGCCGAGCCGGCTCGGATCGGTTGGAAAGTGAGCCCAACTCGGCTTCGGTTCGTAACGAGCCGAGCTGGCTCGGTTTGGCTCGGATAGTTCTAATTTTGAATATATTTTGTTATATACTTATAATATACTATAAAAATGTTAAAAAAGTTGGGAAATATGTTACATGTTTAATATTTGGTAATAGCATGCATTGAGATTTGTGTGCTTGGGATTGAAGTTACAAACAATCAAGTTATTTAAATAAACCATAGTATAATGATAATTGTCAAAGTTTTCAAACTCAATACTGCATTTGATTTTAAATAGGTCAGTATTTAGGAGTTCAGTCAGACATACATTGCATATTTAGGGGCCTAGTTCGTATGCTGATGAACTTATACTATATTTCGTTAAAATTTAAGACTTATTTTATATTTTTTGAACTTGATTATAGCTTGTAATGTATTTAGGTTGAGCTTATTTTAATTTGTTATTGTTGACTATTGAATAATATTTTAGATTATTGAATTTTGAAAGCCAATTTTTCTTTTTCTTTTTAAATTCGAATTCGAGCCAAACAAAGCCGAGCCGAGCCGACTCGGTTTAAAACCAAGCCGAGCTTGAGCTTTGATTTTATTTTCAGCTCGGTTTTAAATTCGGTTTAAATCCGAGCCTAGCCGAGCCGGCTCGGTTTAAAACCAAGCCAAGCGCGAGCTTGACCTAGCTCGGCTCGGTTCGGCTCATGAACAGCCCTAGTACACGACTTGAAATACAGACAAGACAGATCCTGCAGCAACAGAACATAAGTGGGGCAGGTGCACGACCGTGCACCACACTTAAGCACGTTCGTGCTTGACCTAGCAGCTCTATAAATAGCAAGCTCAACTCAATCATTTGGTGTTCTTTCTTGTGCCTTCTTGGGTTGACTTCCAAGCTTCTCCCCAAAGTTCTTGGGGTCTTGTGGAAGCCCTTAGGAGCCATCCTAACATCTCACCATGGTTAGGATTCATCCTACCTTGATATAATTATTCAGAAGATGATATAATTATATACCATTTTAAGATCCATGGAGAAAACCTAGATTGAAAACGAGACCCGCTGACTTTTTAAAGGTTGATTATAGAAAATAGTTTTAAAGTTGAGATTGTTCTCTATAACTTCTTAATGATGCCGACCCATTGGACAAAGTTAGGTTTATTAAAATCTATTTCCTCTAATTTTAAATTCCAATAAGCTATTTCAAAATAAAAATTATCTGAACTATATGATAGAATGTGAAGTTGGCCTTTACTCTATGTTATTCAGTGATTGCCCGATGGAATATAAATATAAGATTAGCAATTACAAAGAATAAAAAAAAATAGCACTAAAATAAATATGCTTTTGTAGAAGTTGAGTCGTACACGTACCAATATGTACCCGTTCATGCAATCACAGAATCTCAATCATCATAATCCATAGATCATTTTTGTTCGGAATCCCAATGAGTCAGGAAATCACTAATTTGTTCGTAACAAAAGTAATGGTTGTGATCAATGGTCAAATTGACTAGTCTCTTAATTAAAATATTGATTTTGTCTATAATATTTGGTCACTACTGGATGCTCCTATTTTCCTATTGTTGATTCCTTATTGTGTTTACTTAGACCATCCGTAGTGGTCCACGTCTAGGGCATAAATCTAGCCGAATCAATGACGTCATGCCACTTTTGCAAAGTTTGAGCGTGGAGGGGAAGGAGTGGTTCTAACTAGTGTGAGGTGGGGGGGGGGGGGGGGGGGGGGGGCTTGTTACGTGGCTCCAAAGCGTGGATGTGGCGGTGGCTTCCGACATGGCTCGGACATGGTGTACGAGGTGGTCACATCTTGGTTGTGGACAACTATACATGGTCTTATCATACGAAATGATTTGATCACGATTAATTTTTGTAATATGGATTTTATTAGTTTCTCTTCAAACATCTTAATTTCACAAGTGTCTTTTTTTTTTTTTGCAACGAATCCTTGATGTTAGAAAACCTCTCGCTGGAAACCATTACTATACATTTACCACACAATTTCAACGTATTTCTTACGAAAATATGGTGGAGGAATCGAAATATGCATTTCCTACGCAATTTCCTAATAGTTTGTTCTTATTGTGTAACAAATTTGTTTAAAACAATATAGTTTTTTTTGTCATCATAAATGAGTAGCAATTTTTTGTCAAAATTTGTGACACAGTTTTTTCCGTAAAAAACTTTGTATCAAAACGACCACTTTTCTAGTAGTGTTCGTAGGCCGTACATGTTTGTTATAAAATACTAAAAAAAAGGAAAGTATAATTACAGTCGGTGTTATTGGTCATCGTTACAAAATCATAAATAAGTAAAGAGAAACAATGCATGGCAAACGTTATAATAGACATGCCTAACAATCTTTACTAACATGTGAGTACACATCGAGTTTGCAAAGATATTCCAACTAAAATGTTGAGTAAGATAAAGCGTTTGTAAACATAATCAAATAAAACATCTTATAACAAAAGTTCTTCAAATTGTTTATTTCTTATTACCGTATTATATGATTGAATCAAGCATGGTATCATGGCCTACTAAAAGTTGTGCCGGTAACTTTAAATAACATTTTTCATAGTTATGTTTACATCTTATCATTTTTACTTTAACCTGTGTACATCAGTCATGATTTTATTCTAAATTTTCCATTTCTATCCTTACACCCAAATCATTGAAAACCATATATATACTGCTCCAAATATGCATGTACAAACATATATGGTGGAAATATTGTCATGTCACAATATCGATGGATCCATTTAAGTGTTTAATGTCCATATATGATTCATGTACATATTTCTTATACTGTTTTTGCTTTTCTCTGTTTTCTGTTTTATTAATATTTTCAACATTTCAAGCTCTAAACATGCACGTGTCTTTAGTGGTGAAGCTTGGAGATCAAATCGGCAGGGCCAGACTCATTTTTTTTCGATCCGTAGGGCGAAGATAAAATCGGTGGGCCGGATTGATCAATTTCATATAAAAATTAGTTACGAAAATCGCAAATTCTACCACTTGCGCCAAAAACGGCGGGGCCGGGCACCACTGGCCTCTAGTATGATTCGCCCCTGTGTGTCTTACATGCCTAGGGTCAAGTATCTAGATCATTACATGTAGTATATACTATACTAGTCTAAAAGCACCATGGCATACAGTGCATACAAACAACAACAATTTTGTATCTAAAAGAACCAACTCAATAACTTGACTCAACATATAAGTTTTAACTATTAAACCCTGGATCATAATTAACCATCAACTTTAAACAATTAGTGTGGCACTTATCCAACTAAAAATTAGAGAATTTTGATGTGTACATATTTTTTGTAACTAATAATTCATCTCACCCAGATAAAATTCAATATGTTACAAACACGTACTCATGGTTGTCCGACTCCATGATATAAACAATAAATAGGCATACGGCACTAAAACTGTTGGTGATTCCCGAAATTTAATTTTTGGTAATTCTTTTCAAAACCGCCAACAAAACATGACACCATGGCTAGCCGGGTCACCCACTCCACTTGCAAAGGCACCCCATATATACGTACGACGTAGCAGATGAAGCGCTGGGTAGCCCGAGCCTACTATAAAGTCCCCGATCCGGGAAAAACTCGTTTGCCCGACGGCCCACTGCGGTAAAACCCAGGTGGCCGGGATCCGCTTCGAACTTGAGACCATTCAGCCCAAGCTATAACTTTCACTTCCCATACCACTTCACCACAACAACAGGGATCGAATAGTGGCTGAGTGATAACCTAACGAGTTGAGTAGTAACTTGACGGAGTTGAATAGTGACTCCGTTAAGTTACTAACTGGCGAAGATGTGTAGTCATTTGACGGAGTTCAATAGTACTTAATGGAGTTGAATAGTAACTCGTTAAGTTGCTATTGAACGGAAAAAAGAAAAAAAAGGCTAAATAGCAACTTAACGGAGTTGAGTAGTAACTTAACGGGGTTGAATAGTAACTCCGTTAAATTAATAGCAACTTAATGAAGTTGAGTAGTAACTTAACGGAGTTGAATATTAAATTCCTTTAAGTTGATAGCAACTTAACGGAGTTGAATAGTAACTTTAACGAAGTTAAATAGTAACTCCGTTAAGTCATTATTCATGAATAGTGATTTTTTGTGAGAGGGAAAGAAGTTTGGTATTTATAGTATTAATTAAATTTCATACTTTTATATAAATTAATAATTTTGAAAACAAGACTATTTATTTATTTTTGCATGTGAACAAATATAAACAAACTAACTATAATTTGTTAAAATCACCTCTCTCTAATTAATTAATCAATTAATCAAGTGACTAATTGATAAACAATTAAACTATTTACTAATTAATTTATATCTGAGTTCAGTTAACTATATAAAGAAAGTAGAGGGTCTAAATAGAAAACATGTAGGAAATACAAGGGCTTACATGTAAATAAGGCTTCACCTAATTTCTACCCCATGTGCAGCTACCCACGAGTTTACGTCCGTTATATACACGTCGTTCTTCATCTCCGGAAACTGCAATAGTGGCCTGATCATAGGACATTGAAGTAAAACCCTTTCACACCCATCCTTTTATCATCATGAAAAGATTATTATATTACGAAATAAAAAACATATTATAACACATAAGAAAATATATTGTGAAGTTCTCACCATCAACATATTACTCCAATAACGTCAACATATGTGTGTGAGCAATAGCATTAGATATGCTTATTTTCATCCCAAGATTGTAGGGGTACTAGTATATTTTTTTTTATGTGGGTTTACATCTTAACGGGCCCGAAACCCACTTAAGCTCATCCTTTTACGTTGTGTTCCTGAGTTTAATAAACGGAGGAAAAGAAGAGAAAGGGTATTAAGGAGAGAAATGAGAGGGAGTGGAAAGAAATATTTTTTTAATCAGCATGTTCCCGAGTTGGAAGGAAAAAAAGAAAAGTGAGGGTTTTATGTTTAAAAAATCATTTCCTTCCAAATCTCTCCAATTTGGAAGGATGAGATATAAAAGAAATAAACCCAAATTTTCCTTCAACTTCCTTTCCTTCTCTTCTTAAAAAAACTATGGAACAAGCGATTTTTACTTGACATCCTTCCAAATCTCTTCTTTTCTTTCATTAAATGAAACTCGGGAGTGAATGCATTCCAAGGAGAAATTAGGAGGCGCCATACGCCGAAGCACCACGGTAGTAACGAAGCAATGCTATGCTTGAAAGAAGAGTGTTTATTTTACCATTGGCGAATCTAGACCAAACTTTCAGGATAACATTAAAAAAAAAATTTGCTGCACTTTCATACAATGTAAACCAAACAATTTATAATTTCTTCCTATATTGATAAACTTGTCAATTTATTACTCTTTTTTTGCAACATAATATATATACATTTTGTCTTAGTACACGTCTTCCAAACTGTACCTAAATTATACCAAAAACACTCGAAACAGGTTACACCCGACCCGGTCATACCCAATATTGGTTTTTTTAATACCCAAATTTTTAAAGTATATTTTAATGTTTACTTTAGAACTTTTATATTTAAAAGTTTAAAAATGCATATTATAAATCAAATAATTTGTTCAGTAAATTTATGTTATTATAGTTTAAGATTTGCTTCAAATGAGAACATTTTCCCAAAGCTTTATATGCAGGAATTTTTTTTATTTTTTTATTTTTTTTTTCAATATACACATGTGTATAATTGTATTATACACATGTGTATAATTGTATTATACAGATATGTATAATGTAATATACACATATGTATAATTGCTATATACACATATGTATAATTGTCATATACACATATGTATAAATGAAAAAAAAATTCAAAAAAAAAATTCCTTGCATAAAAATGTGCGATTAAAGCAACAAAAAAAAAAATTTTTTAGCCTTTATATGAAATGTGTGGCCCAGAATGGTTCTCTCAGTTCTCAATAGGGGTTGGTTCTCTTAGGATCCCTACCCTTATAGTTTTTATTAATTTTATTTTTACAAATTAAAAAACATATAAATTTTAGAACAAATTTAATTTATGTAAAATAAAAAAAACGTGCTTCTTAAACCCGGATATTAATACCTGAACCCAACTAGGTTATAATAATACCCGAACCTGATCATACCCTACCCCGGTACATAGGGTATGATTTTCTCTTCAATACCTGTACCCAAACGCTATCTGGTTTCTCTCGAAACCCAATTTTTTCTATATCCCATTCAAACCCGAAATCGGATATTAAAAAAAACCGATATGTGCACTTCCACCTATGACCAACTTATTGGGCTTAAGACTTATGGGTTTCTATCTTATAATTAATAATTGGAATAGTCAATGGTTATCGACTTATGTGTTTCTGTCTTTTTTTTTATGTTGGGCTAATGATAAATTTTGAGAGTGTTTTTAGATTTTTAAAAAATTGAGGGGTAATGCTAATATAATTTCAGGGGTAGCTTAATACAAAAAACATGAAAAATAAATAAAATTTTACACAACGCCGGCAAAATTGAAAGATAGCAGGGTGCTTTTGTACCCCTCCTTAAAGTCTACCTTTGCTTCTAGTTTTACTTTTTTTTCTTTTGTAAGCAATGCCTGGAGCTTGAAATAGGAAATGATAATTTAAATGGAAAAAAACGAAAGTTTTGGTCCAACCATCGATATAGTTATCCAGCTCAACCAGTCCGACTGAATATCCAACCAATCCAAATGAAACGGTTTTTAACAATACCATCTAAACCGGTTGAATAGATCACATATGGTTTTCATCCGATTGGTCTGTCTAGTTGAATTCTACTAACAAGGTGAGGAACATAACACTCCTACGGGTATGCATAATTCAGTTCAATTCAGTTATTAGCTTCAACCAAAACCAAAGTCATTGGTTTACGTAATCTTATTAAACAATTGTTTAGTTGGTTTGGTTTTTTGATTAGATTGTCGGTTTCAATACAGTTAAGTTAATTTTATTAATAACCAAACTTTGGCTAAAGTATAAGTCTACTGAAGCATAGGCTTATGGCCCCTCTTTTTGTGGCCCCTTCATAAGATATTATTTTATATTTGTATTGGGTATGTTTTGTGTAATATTGGATTGTAGCTCGTTCAAAAAGAATGCAAGGCGGTTAGGTTAAAAAATGAAAGCGGGAAAGTGAGGACTAGAAATCAAATTGTGTAATAACAAATAACAATAAAGGTTATACATTTGAATAGTAAATCATGATCTTCGAAGTCCATCTACTCTTTTGTTGCGTTTTTTGCTCTGATTCTTTTCAATCAAAATCGAGATAAAAATCAACATATAAGGTGTTGCAATTAGCGACTTGGCCGTTCAAAATCTTCAATCAAAACTGTTGCTTTGCTCCGCATCCCATGAAGGTAAAATAGCAATTCTATTAAATTTTTCCACCCAAATGTTGATTTTTGTAGCTTACGAATTATACAAACAAATTATCACATAATGTGGATTATAACCCCATGTTTTTAATAAAATGCTAGATCTTTATTGATATTCATATGTGATTAAAATTAAGATCAAAAATAAAAAAAAATTATGATTAAAATTTCGTTATGTTTATGTTATCATAATCATAGCTTATACTTAGATTCTGATATTCATATTATGTTTTCAACTTAGGATGATTTTGATATTCCGTAATCTTGGTTTGTTTTATATCATCTATCGTTAGTGTTTATTAAATTAACGGTTAAGACTCTACTTATAATTATTTCTTTTTTATAATCACAATTCACGATCCATTAACAGTTTCATAAATTATCAATTGCATTCTGTAACTCCGTTTAGCATCATAACACTTTGGAATTCACTCAACACCCAAGCGTCAAGCTTGTCAAAATGTCATATTGAGGAAGAAGAAAATCAATGTACATGGAAGCCGAGTGTAAAGCATTCTTTTGTGTCTTTGATTCATTTTCTCCCACCAAAAAAAGACAATGTTATGATTTTCGACCATGGTCTCTCTTATGCTCAAATTCAAAAAGTGATTAGGTAAGTCATTTACTTCTATTTTTGCACAACTTCACGTCTAGTATACATATCCGGTTTGAAAGCAAACTATCAATTTTTTTAGCTAAATGGCCACAAATTTAAAATTCAATTTAAGCCCCCAAAATGGTTAAACCGTTTAATCACGTAATACATCAACTTTTTAAAATTAAAAAAATATTATCAATAGCATACTCAAATTGTAACACCCCAACCGATGACGGAAACATCGAGGTGTCACGTAGTGAGGATTGTTCAATAGCTCATGGACTAAAAGTGTAAATATTGATACATTGATTAAATAGTTTATTACATTGAAATGAAATACAACGGTTCTAATTGGCACTTAACTGAAATACAATAAATCAAAATCTAAATATAAATCTGAAAGCTTAAAGAATGCATCTCAAAATAACCTGAAAGATGTACAAAATAATTTGTCAATACAAAAATTGTATTGGTGAGCATACCCTGTTTTGAATACATATAGTAAGAAAAGTGTTTAGCAATTCATGTGCGGTACCATTTGCAATTATGTAATAAGTAATATTCGTTCAAAATCAACCCTAAGAATCAAGTATCAAGAATCAAACCATTTTTGAGTATAATGAATCACAAGACAATGACCAAGGTTTCTTAACAGAGTCACAAGGGGTATATACCATAAGTACAATTCATTGAAATGTTAGGCCCTCAAAGGTTAATGATTTTGACAAGTCATAGACACACAAATTAACATAAAGCAAACACACATGAGAATTGCATTAAGAATAAGAATAAGATTTGATAATAGTGTACATGAATAGCCCCAAAAGAGTAACACATGAAAAAGGGGGAAAGATATACTCACAGTTTGCGAAAGCGATCAAAATTCAAATTAAGCGGCCGTGAGCTAAGTAATGGGAATTCGGAAGAATTCAACCTATAAAGTTTAAGAATACTAATAAGGAAATGTCTAAAAGTCTAAGGTATCTTGGGTCTAAGGCATTAGGTTTGCTAAGTCGATTTGGGGAATTAGAGTTTTTATGATAAATCGAATTTATACAAAAGTTGTATATTAAAAATAATATGTCAAAGTTTTGTAAATGTGGTTTAGGTAATATAATTATTATCAATTGAATATTTAGATAAAAATATGTTTGAATAATTAAGATAAAAGAATTTAGTTAATTACTTTAACTAAATTATTATAAATAAATACAATAATCATAAATAATTGATTAAATAATTATGAGTTACACAATGATCCAAACAAATAAAAATTAAGACTTTCAAACATAAGAATATTTCTATTTTTATAAGAAAAAGTATTTATAAAATAGATGTTAAATTGTGTAAATACATAAATGAATTAATTACGTCCAACAAACATAAATAAGACTAAAAATACAAGATATGATCCAAAAATATTATATTTATAGAAAATAAATGTTTCCTGGTATAAATCAATGAAAATAATTTTCCTCATAAATTTTCTCAATTTATTTATATTTAAAACTGATTTAATGAATTTAAATCATGTTTAAATGATTAAAAATAGAAAAATCAATAAAAATAAATGTTTTATGAACCAATAATTTTTATTCATTTCATGATAATACAAATAATTTATCAAAAATTATGAGATAAAAATCATTAAAAAATTAATTTTTAGTCAATTAATTATGATTAAAACAATTTAAATTAATAAAATCATGAAAATAGATATTTTTCAGAAAACCAAAAATATGACAATTTTCTATGAGGTATCAAGAATCTACGCCTGAATTTTCATGATTTTTGGAGCAAAAATGAATTAGTTATGAATATTTCAAGATTTATGCATTTATGTTTATATATATGTCTAAATAAAAGAATGGTAAAAAAATGATGGAGGATCACACCTGCACACCATGGGACTCGACCTTGAGTCTGACCTTAACATGGCATCCAGACAACCACTACACTATACGGATTTTTGATGATGTAAATAAAAAAAAAAATTATTTATATGATTCCACCTAATTCATCTTCTTCCGCAATTAACAACTCAAAACCCTAACCCTAGACCCCAAAATTTAAATAATCTGATTCATGTCCAAGAAACACTTTCTCTAATAGAGGCTTTCAAGGAATAACTTATAAAAAACAAAACGGCAAAAGAAAATCAGACTTACACATCGAATTGATGTTCGAAAATAAAGAACAAGGCTAAAAATTGTCGATCCGATTCACATGGTTCTGAAGGGGAGTAGCACGAAATATAGTGGGTTTAGATTGTGTGAAGGCTCGAATTCTAAGTGGGATAATCATTATATAGGATTATACACGAAAATTTAACGTTGATTAGCTTTAAAACTTCTAACGGTTACACCTAAAGACCCGATCGTTGCACGTTTAATACAGGATTAATTGTGAAATCAAGGCTAGGATTCGGTTATAATTGAAGGCGAAACGTTTTGGACATAAAGAACATACAGACCCGTTTCGTTTTCCTTCGCCGGAAGTGTAATCGCCGGCGGGTGACTACTTGGTCGGAATAGAACAGGGACGGAGGGAAACAACTTATGATTATATATTTTTTAAGTTTTATTAAATGACATAAACAGCCCCTCATTAACTTGGTTAACTAACTTAACTTAAAAGTTTTTTAAAACTTTGTAAAACTGAAATTTTATAAAATCCATCCATTCCAAATAACCTTCAACATAAGCATTTTATTAAAACGTTATACCCGATCCATAATAAATATAAATGATAAATTTTTTTTAGCTCGCTCTAAAATTAAATTTGAAAATGACGAAACTTACAGAGATTAAAATATAAACGTTAAATTACGCGAGGGACTAAATTGACATCTTGCTAAAATATGAGGGTGACGGGTGTCACACAAATTAAAGAGAATAAAACGCTCGTTTTTTATGATGTAACATTTGTAAAAAAAATATATTTAACCTATGAAAATATAATAGCCGTTAAATATCGTGGAAGTAGTTGGCTTAAAATATGTGGGAAAATGGAACTATATTTAACTTAAGCAAAAGTTGAGAGATGATGTATTAAAGTGCTTTAAAGTGTTTTGATTGACTATTTACCCTATTTTTAGATTTGTATATTATGCATTAATAATAAAATAAATTTTAATTTTTGGGTGTCATAAAGAGTAAGTTATTCTACATAGTGTAACAAAAATGAGAAGGGTGAGAAGGATACAAAATACACAATAAATCATGAAATATTACACAATGAGCCACAAAATATAACACAGTGCCAAAAAATATAAACACAATGCTGAAGAAAAAAGACACGATGAATTGAAAAAGTGACACAATGATGAAAATAAGAAAAAGACACAATGGTAACATAAAAGACATAATGATATAGCGCATATTCTAAAAACTACAAGATAAAACCCCCAAAAAACGAAGACCTAAAAACTAACGTCGTAGGGTTCGATAAGACGATTCCATTGCCGCTTGAATGAGTTTAATCGGAGTCCGTTTGATACCCTTTCTACGACTTCCTATTTTACATATTTGATCCTAATCCGTCTTAAAATACTATTTTCTCAAGCATTATAAATAGTATAGATATACCAAGTAAAAATTATCTGTCGTTTTTATCCAAGCTCTTCATATATATATATGTATATAAATATTGAACTAGTATTCTTAAGCTAAAATAAAATAGAATAATATTTACAGAAAGAGAGTTTTTCTAACCAAGCTTAACTTTTTTACTTGGCTAAAAAACTAAAAATTAGTTTCAATCAATTAACTACCTTTGTTTAGAATATTGTTCTTTAAATATGAATTTGCCCAAGGCATTATAGTCTAGTGGCATCTTGGTGGTGAGATAAGACTTAAGAGTCATAAGGTTCTGGGTTCGAATCTCACAAAGGGGGTTTTCTCATAATTATGAGTTTCCTCTTGAATTGGTGATCGACTTGTGGTGGAATATGATCGCGTGACAACATTGATGGCAACGATGATACTCCAGTGTTCCGTGAGTGATTCCAATTTGTTGGCCGTTCAAAAAAAAATATTGTATTTACTTGTTTTCCACATAATATAACAATATAAATAGTAGAGAGAGGCAACGTACAAAGTTTCTTAACATACAAAGTGTAAGAAGCATTCTCAGCCATTAGAATTAGGTGGTGGCAAGATGGTAATTAACAATCCTAATCATATTTGGGTTAATCTAACCAGGGGTAAATTGGAAAAAACACGTTTAAATTTCTGTGAAATCATAACAACAGACATAATCGATGCAAAAATTTTTCAACGATTGAACCTGATTTTCATCGTTTTCAACTCGATTAAACGTTCAGAATGATTAAACAATTCGATTACAAACAAAATCAAAACGTATTTGCAAAAATAGAAAAAAAAACAGAGTATGATAATCAATTGATAAAATTAGTCGAATCATATTCAAAAATCACTATCAACGCATGTATATTCACAGAAACGAACGATGTTGATAATAGAAGAAGAATTACAGAAAAAAATGGCTTTCAAAAAAGTTTCAGACGATGAAGATCAGAAAAACATAAAACGCATTTGGTTTTTTTATAAAACGCATTTGGTTTTTGAACACTATTTAAACTGGTTTTTTACAAAACGCACTTAGTTTTTTATAAAACGCACTTGGTTTTTATAAAACGCACTTGGTTTTTGTAAACGCACTTGGTTTTTGTAAAACGCACTTGTTTTGTAAAACGCTTTTAGTATAAATAAAACTAACCTTTTCCTCACTTTTTCCCCTATTTTCCTCTGTTTTCCCTCCAACAAACAAACAACTATATTCACATACACTTGAGGTAAGGTTTTTATGGATTTGTTGTTTTTTTTTTTCTTTTTTTTCTTCTTTTTACTTTGTTTTGTGATTAGCCAGAGATACAGAGATGTTGGCTTGGTTGTCTTCTCCGAAGATAGAGGGAAATGACTAGATCTGAGCAACGATTGAAGGTTGGGTTGAACTCGAACAACGTGAAAGGTTTTGAAGGCGTCAGAGGTCAAAGGAGAGAGGGAGTTGTGATGCTTTGGTCCGACGGTTGGGTCAGGCGCTGGTGGTGGTGTTGGTGGTGGTGGTAGTGGTGATGGTGGTGGTGGTGGTGGTGGTGGTGGTGATGGTGGTGGTGGTTAATGAACGATTATTGATTTGAAGGAACATTACCTTTTACCCCTTTTAAATCAACCAAGATTGGGTTAGTTAGAGTTAACTAGGATTTACACATGTCAAGATGTGGTGCACTAGTACAAAATAGGTTTTTTGATGCAATGTAGTGGCTTCTTATACTTTGTAGGTTAAGGATACTTTGTATCCTATACTTCCCCATAAATAGTAATAACTAACATGCATGGAGTACAAAGACAAAGATAATATTTAATTAACGTTAATATATTATTATTATTTTATATATAAAAAGTATTTTCAGTTATGCTGACCAGTATGACTTTAATAAGGATTAAAGATCATTGTCTACAGCCCGACATGTAATCTTCTGCTAATTGATATTATTTATACTCGATTTAATTAATATCTACTTATATACTTCGATTTAGGAATCTTTTTGGAGCAGAATTCAAATAATATGAAGTTCCATAAAGTTATAATTACAATCTTGTATAAGATAGTTTCACAACTAAGCTAGTATTTACGATCGAGATTTTACATCAAGGTACATTTGGGACAACTTTTAAGTAGAATTTTACAAGTAAACACTTGTAGATTGTATTGATCACATATACTAATGAGTGGTTATATATACATCTCTTATGTATAATCATGAAACACTATTACATCTCTTATGTATAATCATGAAACACTATGTAACATGTACGGATTTCCATTTATTTATTTAATTTTTTTTTTATAGAAAGACCATATATATACAATCATTTAAGGATGTACGTACACAAGATGATCCAAGCTTGAGCTCGACTTGTAAACAATATTCAAGCTCGAGTTTCGCTTGGTTTTCAAACTCTTTAATTATTGAATAGTTTTTGGATTATTTTGTTTCATTTATATATACGCGTGACATAATCTTATTTAGTTATTTTTATCAGAATTTAATATAAAATATTATTATGTGAATGTATATTTAAGAATTAAAATAAGTGATATATAAAATACCATACTCTACTCTTTAATTGAATGAGAGGCTCGAGACCAAGCTAGCTCTAGCTTCTTTAAACTTAATTTGTTCCTTTCAACCCTTTTAAAGTAGACCTTGATTGTCTTACAAGCGCCTTGAGTCGTTTACATTTATACGATCATTACCCACCAATCTATTATTTCAGGTTAAGAAATTATTTATTTAGGAATTTTATTGATTTTGGTTTTCAATTCTAAATTATATCTTTTACGTAACTAATACTAACTATGAACCTTGGACATATATATGAAGAACGATTTATCTATAGTTAAAACTAATCACATTATTAGATAATTTGTTACTAAACAAATCATACATAATGACAACCATCCATCATGCAATATTCTTGGGTTATAGTTTATCTTTTTTACTATAAATTATATATGCACTAAAATCATGATCCAGTATTATTGGCTTGTTCTTTTACTAACCCTATATTTCAAACTTTTGTTTTATTCTTCCATGATCCTTTGTCTCCAATAGTTTTCAGAAGTGATTACCTATGGTGATTAATTAAGAAAAAAGATCTGAGAATAGTATGATTTGATATTGTCTCTAGTGCACTTAACTAAATGAATAATCAAACAATCTGTATGTTTTGTTTAAAAAAACAAGTCACCGTCAAGAACGGTACCCCTTAACATATTATAAACTTACTAGCATATAATACATAAATTCTGTTTTTAATGCTTAAAGTGAGTGAGTTTCTGAATTGTCAAATAACCCAAAGACATGATTTAATAATATTTTCGAAGGTTTTAATGCTTTTCCATTTAAGATCGAAACACTTGTCTAGATTAAAAATCTTTGCAAACCACTTGAAGATAAGAGGTTTTTTTTTTCTTTTCTCTCTTTATTTTATTTATTTTTTTGAAAGTAGGATACTCCAAATTGGGAGTAAAAAAGTTTTATAAAACGTTCGGTCGATGTTGCTTAACGCCCATCGTCTTAAGTCACTTCACTTCCACACCTTCCATACTCCGTAACTATTGATGTCTAAAGAGTCGAGAGTATTGATTGAGTTTAGACGATTGTTAATGTTTTTATATGTGTTTGGTAGAATAAGGATGAATAAAGTCAATATTGTAAGTGATTTGAAATGACTTTGATAGATTTTATAATAAATAATAATTAAAAATGGTTTACTCCAAATTATGTACACTACATAAAGTTATCTATATAAATTAACAGTTAATAATTTAAAGAAATAATATTTATCATAAATTAATGTTATATAAAAATATGTTATATGCTTAATTGGAATATAATATTATTAAAAATGATTTAATATAGAAAAAGTAGTAAGCAATGAAACATGGAAGCAAATCTTTAGATTGAGATATACTTTGTCCATGTCTCATCATCAAGAAACATGAAATTTTGTAAAGAACATGCCACCATTATATATAATCATATGATTAAATCTTTAAATCTCTGTTTTACCCTAATCTATGTATGATATGGCTAAACTAACCGATTGATTTACCTATTAAAGTTTTCATATTTAAACATTAACTAGGTTTTTATCCAGCCGCGGGTTGTGACGACGTCAATATGATTTAGAAAATAATTAAGTAATGACATAGCATTGCGACATTTCAAATTCCAAATCAAACCTAAATCAATTGTCATTGTGTTCGTGATATTAGTTTATCATACATAAACTTTCCATCTAAATATTGCGTATGCTTGTGAAATTTCTATGGTAAGCATCCCTAATAATTGCGTCATTTTAAGTTTGCAGGCATAAAATTTAACCCGAGTAAAACATAGAAAAGGAAATAATTTAGTTAATTTACTATACAAACTTAATTGTATTACCAATCTCTCTTAATTGTCTTTTAATATTTAAAGAAATATATTGAATTTTTTATATCTCTACACCCAATTGTAAAAAATGCAAGCAAAAAAAAAGACAAAAAGAGGGATGGTTGCAAGAATGGAACTTAGGTATTCATCATGTAAACCAACAAACACAACCACCACACCACTAATAAAAATGTTGAAAATATTTGAAAATATAAGTATTTAACATAACAAAAAGAATAAAATAATAATAAAATCACTATTAAACATACACTTGCTTATTAATATATTATAATTATAAAAAAATGCTAAATGATTGCAACATACTCTTCAAGTTTATAATTATAATAAGAACAAAATGGCCTATTCTTTTACCTTCCAGCTAGGGTGAGCATATTGCACCGAATACCGAACCGATTCTGTACCAAACCAAGGGTGTTCGGTATTGGTATCAGTACTCACACTTAAAGGTTTTTGGTTTCGGTATTTTCGGTATCGATATAGGATTGGTATGGTATCAGTATTTTAAGGTAAAATACCAATGACATACCGTACTGAACCAATACCGTACCGTATGTTTTCGGTATCGGTATTGGGGTTTGGGAGTTTTCCGGGATCGGTTGGGACCGATACCGTCCCGAGCTCATCCCTACTTCCAGCCTTATTTTCGGGATCGGTTAGGACCAATATAACTAATTCACTTAAAAATTTAGGATTATTTTATCTTTTGATGTAGATTTAACGATGTTAACAAAATGTAGAGAATGTAATAAATTAATACAGAATGTGAAAAATATTGGCGGACTTACACTTACGCCAAGGGAGCGGACGCTCCCTTTAAAAAATAATATTGGTGTAATTTGTTAGAAAAATCTCAATCAAACCCCTTAAAAATGTAGTTAAGCCTCTGGATTACACCCCAAAAATACTTTCTTGGTTTGTCATTAGTGAAAAAGTAAATGAATCAGTCAATAAGAGTTGGAAAGAAAAAAAAAAAAAAAAACTCCAATCACTCTTCCGTCCCAAAGTTCCAACACTGGAACATGCTACGAGCCTATGAGTTCAGAAGTATTCAACATGACATGTTGTATAAATTGTTCCCGTTCTGAAGTATATAACTGTGTCATTGTGTTTAAATTAGAATGGTTAAATAGAAGAATACGTTATCATTATCAATTTTATATATCTTTAACGGTTTAGGATCAAATACACAGTGAAACAAATAATGAGTCACAGGAAGGGTATTGAAAGGGGGTTCGATTGAACTCATTTAAATAGCATTGAAACCGTCCTATCAAACCCTACAATCCTAGGTTTTAGTTTTTTCGATTTTGTTTATTTTTACCTTGTAGTTTTTAGAATTTGTTTATTATGATTGTGTGTTTTATGTTGCATTGTGTTTTTTCTTTATTTTCATCATTGTGCCATTTTTAAGATTAATTGTCTTTTTTTCTTTCTTTCTTGGCGTTGTCTTATATTTATTGCCATTGTATTATATTTTGTTATCTACAGTGTTATATTTTGTAAACCATTATGTTTTTAGTATCTTTCTAACCCTTCTGTATTTTATACACTTTATAAAAAAAATTGACTCATCTTTAATACTATTAATAATCCTAGCTCCTAGTCAAAAGTCAAAACTATATTATAATTTATTTCTGAATTTCCTAAAACAAATGCACTCATATAAGAGTTTAACATTTTATTTCTAGAGCAAATGGTTTTCTTTTTGATGAAATTTCTTAGTTATTATAAATTAATATTCTCAACAATTCTTACATATATTATAGACTGATGTCCTTTAACTTTAAAATTGATGAGTTTTGTACTTTATGTTTTAAAATCTTGCACGTTATGTCCTTTAACACTAACCCAGTTAGATTTTAACTGAAATGTAAGGGTAAATTCGTCTTTTTACTATTTAGGGTCCATTTATGTATTTAAGTTAAAGTTTTGTATCAAAATGAAATATATATATATATATGTTACATATATACCCCCTCTCTACCCCATCTCTCCCTCTCTCATCACTTGTCCACCGCCTCTACCATACACCACCACCACCAGCGCCGCCGCCAAACACAACTCTTTCCTTACAAACGATAGACATGGAAGTTGAACCTGAACCTTTCATCTTCAACCCCAAACACAACTCTCAACAAATTATAAAAATCCTCGAAGCCCTTAGACAAGCTTCACGGCAATTAAATCAAAACCCATGTTCCAAATTCTCTACTTCACCTTCAATCAAAAGCTCTAATTGAGCTCGAACATGAATTCGAATCCATCCTCTCCAACGACCCTCACCTTACCACGTTATCCTCCCACCTAACCTCCCTTAAAACACTTACCCGCCAACGATGCCTCATCTGGTGTAATCAAACCACCGTATCCACCCCAACCCCTAGAAAACCCAAATATGTTGGAGAAAAACCCAAAACGTCGCTTAACTAGATCCTCTGGAGCCCTAAAAAACATTGAAGCTTGTATATCTGCTGCTGAATCTTCTGGAGGATGAGCTGTGAAGGCAGGTAACCTGGTTAAAACCCATACTCCTCTGGCTACGCTGAACAACAAAAAATGCCCAAAATCAAGTGGCGGCGCCTCTTTCGAAAATGCAGTAGCAGATTAACCTTAGAGGGTTGGCTATTGAGGTTGACAATCTAGGACCACGGTTGTGATATGGTGGTGAACAGTGGTTGTTGCAACGGTGGTGGAGATGTAATACGGGTTACAATGGTTGTGCGACAAACAATTTAGGGGTTATAGTGTTGTTGGAGTGATATGGTATGGGTGCAGACGATGGAAATTAACAGGTGACAAGTGACCTTTTGTGGGGGTGGATCGAAGGAGGTGGAGGTGGAGGTGGAGGTGGAATTGGAGGTGAAGGTGGGTTGTGGTGCTGGTAGAAGGAAAGAGACAAAGAGGTGATAAAGAAATGTTATATATATATATATATATCTATAGGCTAAGTATAGACAAGAAACCTCCCAAAATGACGAAACCCCCACAAACCCTTTATGTGGCTCTCATTGCTCCACATCACCCTCTATTATTTTAACTAAAAAGGGTAAAATAGTATTTTTACCCTTCCCCTTCTTTTCTAATTTGAATTTTCTCTCCCTCCCTCCTATATAAACAACACTCTCTCTCTCTCTTCATCTCTCTTCCACCATCTTCAAGATTAATCCCACCACCACCACCACCGCCACCCGCCACTGCCACCGCCACCACCACCACCACTAGATCCCTCTGTCATATGTGAATGTGATTATTATATGTGACAGCAAGTGGTAAAGGGTTAAAGATGAATCATTCGTTGATAGATGATGATAATTATATAATACTTATTGGTGGGGAGACAGCAAGTGGTAAAGGGTGAGTGACAGGGATTGCCAGCTCTCCATAAGAATCTTATCCTGGTTCATGAGCAAGAGAGGTGCCATGGAAACTCCATCTTCATTCTTGACCAAGAACTTACAGACGGCAGATCCTGTCGAGCATGACGGGTGCTTCAGGGTTGTCGGGTGCCTTGGGGAGCTGGGCGGCCAGGTCTGCAGGGGAGACGTATGCACCGGGGCCGGCTTTGGCAATGGTCTCCAGCATAGTAGTTGGTACTTGTCTTTTTCTTTTCCCACATTTCCTATTTTTTTTCTTTTACTTTCAACTACAATGTTTGAGATTGCTTTTCTAACTCTATAACCTTTTTTTAATTAGTTACTGATTTATTTATAACTTTTTTTATAATGAGTTTTGTGTTAACTTTTGACTAAACTCCCTTAATTTTTAAATTCTATTGTGTTTAGCCGAAACAATGCTCTTTATATGTCTTGAACTCGATAGTTATTTACATCAATAGTGATGGATCTAAACTTGTTTAAGGTAGCACCGAAAGTTTATGAGGTGTTCTAGATTGTTTTATTATTAGAAAAAGTAGTTTGTTTTGTTAATCCTAAAAAAATCAGATTGTTTTAAAAAATGTATGTTTGCATCTGTTTTCGTATGTAACACCACAACTAATCATCTTTACACGTAGGTAGCATACGTTAACACGTAGGTTTACATATTAATTAACCTTTTTTATATGTTATTATTATTAATATGTTTTTTAATCAAAATTGGTGAATTTTAGTGTCTCTTAACGTATGCAACAATATGTCTGAGTTGTTTTTTTACCAGTATGTGCATGTTTGTATGAGTATTATAATGTGTGGAATGTATGTTTGCATCTGTTTCCTATATTTGCGTCTGTTTCGTATGTAACAGCAGAACTAAGTTGCATATATAGGATATTAATTAACCCTTTTTATATGTTATTATTATCAATATGTTTTTTTAATCAAAATTGGTGAATTTTAGTGTCTCTTAACATATGCAACAATATGTCTGATTTGTTTTTTACCAGTATGTGCATGTTTGTATGAGTGTTATAATGTGTGGAATGTATGTTTGCATCTGTTTCCTATACTGCGCATGTTTCGTATGTAACAACAAAACTAAGTTGGTATAAATTAGTTATCGATTTTTTTTACCAGATACAAAGGTTTGATTTTTTGCATATTATAGAGGAAGAATTGGTAAAAAAAAAACTCTTGAATGGAATGTCATTGATCATGATAACTAATTTGGTATAAATTAGTTTCTGTTTTTTTTTTTTTTGCGTTTGTATCGTATGTAACAGCACCACTAAGTTGGTATAAATTAGTTTCTGTTTTTTTTACTACAAAGTTTTGATTTTTTAAGTTTGATAATCTTGATAACTAAATGTATAAAACAATGTTTTTTTGTATCAGTTTCGTATTTTTTTTTAATCCAGTTGGTTAACATACGTTAAGCGGGGTGGGGGGGTGGGCTTTACATGTAAATTGATGATTTTTGTTTTATTTTCGCAGGTGAGCATATTTTTTTGCATTAAAGATGAAGATGATTATCAAGAATGAAGTGTAGACAATTTGTTTTTTATTTATGATACTTTTTTAGCATTTGTTGATTTGTAATGACCGTTTTGTTTGTTTTTAGCATTTTGTAAGAAACAATTCTTGTCTACATTTGAATGTTTTTTTATCTATAAAGTTTTTAGCACTTTTGTAATGACCGTTTTGTTTGTTTTTAGCACTTTGTAAGTAACAAAATGCCTATAACCATATCAATTCTCGTTACGTATGCAACAATTCTGGTGCTGGTACAATAAAACGAAAAAAAATATGGTCTAATAAAAAAATAATAAATCAGCATTTTTTAAATAATATAAACTGGCAACTCAGTTTTAACCTACGTAACACAACACATGTTACATATGTAACACAGGGCATCTGGCAGATTTAGGACAATGATCACAAAAGTATGAGAGAGATGATGTGACATGTGTCAGGTCAACTTGTCATAGATGCTTTTTCAGAAAATGTCATTTGACCCTTTTGCCCTTTTTGTCATCTACTCTATTAATTGTAATAAAATAATGTAGAATCAATCTAGGCCATTGATCACTTTAGATCAATGGTCTAGATTAAGTTTACCGGGTTTCTTCGTTTTAGGTGGGTTTTTATTTAAACCTTCCCCTACCCCTATATCTATATATATATATATATATATATATATATATAAATCTTTTCTTTCTTTTTTTTAATATGGTTTTCCAAATAAATAAGTAAAAAAGACAATTTACCCTTCACTTAATGATAAAAATTAACTGGGTTAGGACCAAAGGACATACGGTGTATGATTTTGAAACATAAAGTACAAAACCAATCAATTTTAAAGTTAAAGGACATCCGTTGAAATTTGGTATAAACCTAAAGGACAAAACTTGTAATTCAGTCTATATTATATTATTATTATTATTATTATTATTATTAGTTATTAATTTACTTTTTATTTGATAATAGTCTAGTTACATAGGTTAGATCAAGGAAAATGTCAACTAAGGGGTTGTTTAGTTGATTAAGTGCTGAATCATTAAGATGTTAGTATGGTTAAGAGGTCTAATTGGTTAAGTGCTGAATCATTAAGTTGAACCTCTTAATGGTTAGTTTTCTTGTCCCACATTGGTATGAGAGTTCCATTAAGGTTCAACCTAGTTCAGTGCTTAATGATTCAGTGCTTAATGGTTTCAGCAACATCCCAAGTCTCAATGAGTCAGCCTTAACCATTCTATTCAGGGGCTGAAACAAACGCGCTGAATGCTGAATCATTCAGCACTGAATGGTTAAGAGCCTTATTAAGAGGCTACCAAACAGCCCCTAAAGCACTAACCTCCTTTTAATACCTTTTACGAACTAAATTGCGCTAAGGATGGGATGTGGGCTAGCATTCCATCCACCTTAAAGGGTGAAATGGTGGGACCCGTTTAGATTAAATCTGAACCCGTAAATTCATGTTAGGTTGATCATATCGTGTCAAAACTTTATACCCATGTGGTTATTGACACAGTAGTCAGCTTATCCAATATTAAAAATAAAAATAAGTTCTGAATTTTTAATATATATCTAATTTATACTTCATAGAAAGTACAACTCAACTCAGAGCATTCACAACCAATCCACCAAATCCCCTCCATCAAATTACACTAAAAATCACTACTCAACCTCTAAATCTTCTCTCTTCTAATTAAAATAATAATACTTTTTCATACTTTTATCATTATATTTTCTCTCTCCTCACTCACAACCACTTTCAAAAATATTAAAATATTTTTAGGGGTGAACAGTAACTTTTCATATTTAGGGGTAAAAGTGTTTCCACCGAATATTCTCTATATCTCCCACTCACAACCACTTACACTCACCCCATATAATTTGGTGGACACACTCACATAATTTGGTTCCCGGGTTGTGAATGCTCTCAACTCAAATGATGAAGTTGACTCTTCAAACCATAAGCCAAACCACATACCTTGGTTGTTTGATAGTTGATACCCCCTCAATCTATTTAAATTGTTTTTTTTAATCATTTAAAACCCTAATTGGTTGTATTTTTATCAATCTTCTGACTTTCGTTTTTCTGTCTTAATCCGTTGACCTGCCCACCCCATCCCCACCCCACTAGCATCCCTAAATATTTGTCTAACCTCTAAACAACCCTCCATGTTGGCTTAAAGTCAAAACCTTAAAAACAACACAAATACTTATGAACATTGCTTTTTCTTGCACTTTACATGGTGGTCGTTTGTTGGCAAAGTCGGTTATTAATACTATCAAACTACATCGTTTTGGTCAACTTGTTTTAAAGTCTTTGTAAAAAAACCTGGTTCCAATTCATTGTACACTGTCCCACAAGTCGAGCCGAAAATCTCCCTCCCTACATGTATCTCTCATCTTTTCTTTATATCTAGATTTTTTTTCTTTTTTTTCTTTTTGTGTTTGGGCTAGTTGACTTTGTCCCTCAATGTGTATGACTATCTCATATGTAGATTTACTTATTTTACACAAGTTTAAATACTTTCTCAAGGTGTGACTTTACTTACATTTTGAATCGAACACTAGTTTGAATCTTATTTTAAAAAAATTAAATTCATATGTAAATTCACATTGGTTCATATGACACAATATACATTCACACCGTGTAAATTCACTTTATTTTAATATATGTGAATAAACATTATTTTTTTAACAACACATATTACTCTACTCTATTTTACACTAAATAATACAGTACAAAATACTCACATTGCCCAGATATAAACCTTTGACCTCTCTTCTAAGAGGCATGTGCTTCTATCATCTGAGCTAGCCCCGCATTAACAAATACATGTTAGGTTACCATGCAAAATCATATATCAAGCGCACAGTTCCTTTAGGGATTCAACACTTTGATAAACGTCAACAAGAAATGTGACAACGGCACGACAACATATTTAAGTGTCTTGGAGAAATTGCTTTTTCTTCTGTTATCTCCTGCATTCATGTCCCTTGAACTCTTCCGGTTTTCAATTTGCTTACCATGTCACGAGCTGATTCCCCGTTGTGTAGTTTACCAAAATATTTTAATGTTTGTAGGTTTTATAGTTCAGAACACTTATGGACCTCCTTGAATTACATATGATCACTGTCAAATTAACGTATTCGATTGTATTATTGATATCTAAACCGGATAGTTCATAAAGAAAACAAGAATGTGTTTTCTATTGTGAAAATGGGTGTCAAGATTAGACTTTACTTTCGTTTTATAACCAGGAAACCATCACATGTTCACAACACTTGGTGAAGAAAAACACAATGCTTCGTCGGTTAGCTTTTGCCAACAATAAGTTATTGTTGAATGTTATGCATAGCTAGTGCTGACTGCCCAATTACTGTTGATAGAAGTTGACACTCATCGTTGTTAAGCTAATCACAATTCCCACCGTTAGTAACTATCAATTCTTACCATCGATTAGTAATAAACTATTAACCAAACTGGCAAAATAAGAATCGCCCAATAGTGTTCATAGATAGAGAGGTCACCAATGCATTGGCATGGTGGCAAGGATGAGGTTGTTTGTTTGTAATAGGTACATTTTGACTTGGTGAGTTCGATCTTCTGATTATTGAACATGTGAATAAAAGTGTACATTTCTATTCTTTTTCAACCACAAATATCTTTAATATATAGTTTCCTATTAAAAGTGTACGACAAAGAATCATAGAATAAATATATTTAGATTAATTTTATTGTATCGTTTTATACAAGGATGTTTTAATACGATTGATGTACCCAGAAACACGTTTTTGGGTACCTCACGCAATGTTTTTTAATGCAACAAAATTCAACACTTTATACCTATCTAAAACGTGTTTCTGGGTACATCAATCGTACTAAATTTGGCATGTCTTGACCATGACACTGCACATTTCGGATTTTCTTCATACCTAGTTCTGGGTATGAAACTGGTCCAGATATGGTAAAAAGTTGGGCATGCAACCGGGGAGTTTCGGTTTTGGTTTCGGTTCCGGGATTTTTTGGGTAGGGTTGGGTATACGCAAATTGGACCCGTTCGTAAATGACTGCCAGGTTGGGTCGGGCATGGAACCGGTATAGGAATATCCGGTTTTTTAATATCCAGTTTAAGGTTTACTTTTTCGGGTAGGGTATAATACCCGTTTATTTGTGCACCTCTACATGACACATCTATTTCATATGTTTGCATACTAAACAGTAGTAGATGGCAAATAAGACATATTAGTACATATGAGAGGAACAAGCCATTATTCTCCTAGCAAAATACGATTTTTTTTTTATTATGTTTTCATGTCAAGAAATGTATATAACCATTTGTCATGGCAGAAACGAGTAAAAGCATCGTCTAAACAAAATCGAACAGTTACAAGCAAACATAAGATAACATGGCCAGCGTAAGCCCACTCGGAATCATCATCAATTATTCAAAACAAAAATCAGTACCTCATTCACTTCTCCTTTTAGTGGTGTGCCTTTGCTGCGGCTTTTCTTTGCGAGTTAGCCTTGCCTGAAAAAATATAAAATATGTGCATGAAAAAATTGACAACAAATCAGCAACCAAGGAAGTGAGCGTGAATGTCCAACACTAAAAGAACCTAACATAAAATTCAAAGGTAAATGGATTCGGGTTGGTATCGGGTCGAGCACTCGAGCCCACAACACGTGTAGCTAAACCTGCATTCTAACAATATTTATTTTTATGTCTATAAACATAGACCTGACAAAAGCAACCCGATTGTCAAAATTGGGGTCCTAACGGGTCCTTTTCATAACATTTTGGGTCAAGTTGGGTCATTAAGTATTTTGCATTGGTTCTCTATGGCTGAAGTAAGATAAGGGCGGGTTAAGATGAGCAGAGCTAATGCATTAAACAGGTCAAGATGAGCAGACCTAAAGCATTTAGCGTGTCACCTTGGGCGGCTAAAAAACGTTTCTTGGCATCTTCTTTTACATGCATTCCACTTTACCAGAGTAAATCTCACAGCTTATTCATCTAGGTTACCATTGCAGCTTGAAATCTTCTCTAGCATTCGTCGATCTCATCAAATTTTCTTTTAATTTCTCTTTAGATTTCTAGCAGGGAACCCTAATCGTCATTATCGCGGGTGTGATCATATCCCTCAGTTGTGCAATCATGCAAGCCATTTTTTTCATTCAGCTTATGCAAGAACCTGATTTGATGAAGTTCGATCATTGTTGCATAATCGGTTACAGAGAGTGGGGGTATATTCAATGCACAGCGGCTCGAGAGCTACTCGGGAGCAGATCAGTAAAAAGCACGAACGAGCCGAGCCTTAACGAGCCTGAGTTTGAGCTTGAAATATGACTCGTTTAGTTATCAACCCCGAGCTTTGCATACAAAGCTCGTATAGGTTCGCGAGCCTAAACGAGCCCAAACAAACTTCCTATTATTTTTTCCATGTATGCAATTTAATCCAGTTATACGTATATAATTTTAACTAACAATAGTGAGCCGAGCTTTTAGCTCGTTCTAAATTGTTACTCATATTATCTCGAGCCGAGCCGAGCCGAGCCTTTGGGTATTACTTTCGAGCCGAGCTCAAACTCAAAATAGTAGACTCAAACCGAGCCTCATAAAGCCAAAGTTTAAAAGAACGGAAACGAGCCTCGAGGCGTTTTCCCTTCGCCTCACGAGGCGTAAACCTCGAGGCAAACAGAGGCGTAAGCCCGAGGCGGAATTAAAAAATTAAATAAATAATTATATATCTTTCAAAAAAATAAAATGCTAACTAATTTCATCATCAAATTCATCAAAAACACACATAAAAAAAGACATAAAATGTCACAAAAAGTCGAAAACATCAAAATATACCAGAAAACCCCCTGAGGCGCAACTTTTCATAACGCCTCAGTCCTGTGAGGCGCATACCACCGTTCAAACACCTGAGGCGCCGCCTCAGAAGCGTTTTCAGACCGAATCGCCTTGAGGCGCTCCTCGAGGCGCACGCCTCAAGCGTTTTTTTTAAACCATGCGATAAAGCATGACGAGCTGAGCCCGAGCCTAGTTGGGCTAGGCTCATTTACACCCCTTATTATATGTCAGAGAGTGCCATGTAACCAATTAACAAGAGTGAGTGTGTGAGATGCTTGGGTAGGGTCCTGATTCAGCATGTTCACGAGAATTACACATTTTTTAGCAGTAGGTTGTGCTTCTTTTATACGCTATCGTTCTTCCCTAAATTTGAAAGATTTTGGACATTCAAATCCTAATTTGGGTTATTTTTGATTTTATAATCCATATTTGATTGGAAATTTGGGGGTCTTCATAATCTCTACTGCACACACACATGCACATGTGTGTGTGCGTGCGTGTGTGTGTGCATGCGTTGACAAGAGTTGCTTGCCCATTTTGACAAGAACCTATTTTGAGCATACCCCTTCTGGCCTGAGCCAAATTGGACCTGTTTATACTGACCCGAACCCATCCTGACCAGTTGCCCAACCTGAGCCTACCCGACCCACAGTCATAACTTAATGTCATTCCATTTACTTTTATGTCATTAACTACAAGAACCTAACATGCCTATAAACTTACTAAAAAATTATGTCATAGCTTAAACGTATTAAGAATTTAATGCCAAAATTTAGAAGATAAAGTAGAAACAATGTTTTATTTTTTAGTTTTTATATACATTTTTATGTTTAGCTGTAAATTGTAACTATAGAGTATTGATATGCAAAAAATAAAATGTAACTTAAGGTCCAAAAAATGTCAACCAACGGAAACCTTGTCATTTTGGGTTCATGTGTTTGACACAATTTTCGAGTTCATGTCAACATCTAGGTTTGTGTCGGTCCTGTCGGACCCAACCTGCCAACCCGCAAACAGCAAAACACGATCCATTTAACGCCCTTATCATTTAGCAACAACTACATGTAAAGGGGGGGGGGGGGGAGAGAGAGAGAGAGAGAGATGAAAATGTAACATGATCAGAAATTCAACAATAAAACAAACACATCGAATGTTGACCCACAACTCCACAAGAACACAATTCATATATGATAACGATGTGGAAGTTTAAAAATATGTACAAAGAAATTAAGAAACGATGCAGTACCTTAAGATATTTAAGTTTCAAGCTTCCATAAACCAGCCCAACAGAGAAGGCAGACACACGAGCTACCTACAACAACAAAATCCACAACCCATAATGATATATAAGCATAGAAAAAAATGAAATACTAAGCAAAAGTTGAGATTAGAAGATCTCAAATTTCGCAAAATAGGCATCAGCCGTTTATCATTTCAAAAAAGTTTACATGGCCGTTCCCTAAAGAGCAGCCAACATTCTTTAAACAGATAACATAACTGTAAAATACTTCTAGCAGAATGTTGCAAACAGGATACTCATGATGCAAGATAGATAACTAGACTCTTTCTATTCCAGGTAAAAAAAACAAAACATAATCATGTCCCATCACTAACACAAATCCCCTAAACCCTAAACAAGAAAGGGCTCCAAACACAACACACATTTTTAGACAAAGATGGTGCAGCGACCCAAGTGAGTCACATAGGCACATCCATGTAAGTTAGTGAACAGTTATTGGAGATCGATAACTCGATAAGCGTAAGTGCATAACCTTTAGGGCTAAGTGGCAGCAAAAAAAACCACATAAACGAACCATAACCAATTTAACCAACAATTAAGAGAACAATGGTTTGTTTATAATTCTTTCTATAAAGCGACTATAGTGGATATATAAACAAAAGACTGACTTAACCGAACAACCAATCAATTTACCCAACAAAAAGATAGCAACTTTAATACTTTGGTCAACCGACTTAGCCGATATGTATAAACAAAAAACCAATTTAAGCAAACAAATATTGGTCATGGCAAGTCGGCCACAATAATATGGTTTATATCGATTTAACTAGAAAACGAACCATCTTTTAAAAACCAACAAACTAATATAACCAAAACAGTTATGCTTTTCTAATAACAGAAATGTTTAGTTTAACACAATAATCAAACATAACCAACCTGAGCTCACTCCTAGGTGGTATATAAGAAAGCATAGCCCACTTAACCATAAACCACATAGTTGTGTTCATAACAGCCCTAAATTGCTTTATGTTAAATTGTAAATGAAAAAAATTAACAGGTCAAATGTGAATTTCTCCATCCCTTTCTTCCCTCAAACCTCCAAATTGTTTTCTAATTCTGTACTCAAAAATTTGTGCATCTAAATGCAATCCTCAATCAAACATTTACCGCGCAGCCTCTCGCTTCGCTTCAAAATCCCCACGTTCAAGCCCTAAAAGGCCAACTATTCAGCCCTAAACAAACCTGGAATGAAGCTAAACTAGCCCTAAAGGAGCCTTAAACATGTCTAGAACCTCTAAAAATTGTAATCTTATACTATACGGCTAGTGTCATGCATTGAGGCACAAGGCTCCCCTATGTGGCTTTAACAACTATGTACTGAACATAAATCCTACACCTCTAATAAGCAATTGAAAGGTAAATCACTGGAAATGAAGCGTTGACTAATTACAAATCACAATTTGTAGAAAAACAAACAAACAATTGATGCAATGAATAATAATAATAAGGTAAAAAGAGAGAGTGTTACCAGAGCGAGTGTGCTGGTGCCGGAGTAAGGGCCGGGAGGTGGGGCCATCGAGAAAATGAATGATAATAATAATAATAATATGTTAACCGCCGAACGAGAAGAAGAAGAAGAGAAGGTTTTAGATCTGGTGTTAGTTAGTTGGCCTAGAATTTGTACTAACGGGAAGATGTGATTGGATTTTGCCTTCTTTGTCATATGGATTATGGACTATTGAAGAAAGGTTGGGCCAAGCCCAATCCAAAATCTTGTAGGATTTTTATTACTTTTTCGTCCTTCCTTACAATATTGTTATTTTTTTAACGACTAGCAGGGAACCCGTGTGTTGCAGCGGAGTCCGACAATACAGGGCGAAAATGTAATTCAAATCTTAAAACGATTAAAAGAATCAATATGTAAGATGTATTTGTGTGTGTAAGCACTTGTGCTTCGCAATCGGGTAATTTTTTTAAAGACTACAAAGAGACATGATAACATGATAACAAGTATTGAAATATAGTTGGTAAACAAGTATGTGTAAGTGTGTGTGTGAAAGAGAGAGAGAGATCTCATTTGTATGAGGTCACGTATATATTTACTATGTATTTTTAGTAATGTTCACATCTATACTCTGATAATCATGCATTCCACACAACGTTGAACCTAACACCAATCCGGATGTTATAGATTCAAACACTATGGGCTAAATCTGGCATGGATGATCGGGTTACCATCTCTTTTCAATGGTCTATACTATATCAACTTTTTTTTTACCATATACCTATAGATTTATTAGTTTCATTAGATTCGTGTTGATATTGATATCTGTTTGACATTGTAAAAACCAATGTGTTACGGGTTTGAAACTCATTCTGGTCATGGGTCTATGAGATATTAAGATCTGTATATTGGTTTTAAAATGTTTACGAAGGTAAAGATGATAAACCACGATTTAAAACCCTTAAATACTACCACCATGGACTCATTTGTATGAGAAACAAGAAACCAAAATAAACAACCGTAGTGCGTATAAACTAAAACCACTTTATTCCCTCCTTCCCGCGGGGTCCCGAAAGGAATGGCTGCTAGGATTGAAGGCTCATCTGGAAATCTTGGTTTCAGGCTCTTCGCTATTGGATAAAAGATGCTTCCTCTTTAAATTCGTACGTACATGGAGTCGGGGGAGAATGAAGCACCCAACTCATAATTGGCGAATTCGTAGGACCCTGCTTTTTCAGGGTAAGAAGGGGTAGAGAAAAATGCCTAACATTTGATGAAAAGTATCAAGTTAATCAATACCGGAGGTTGATTCATATCAGCAACGACATATCACTTATACGCTTAATACAAAAAAAAAATGTTATTTGACTGATAGTAATTATTGAGTTATCAATTAATTCATTAGCATTAGATGTACTTTTAAAAAATATGAAGATTCTTGTCGTGACTCGTGTAGAATGTGCTAATGTTGCTACAAAAATCCCATCATGTGATTGTCGGATCGTTGCTATAATAAAAGGTGGTGCTTCTTCCTTCTTGGAGTCGTGTAATTGGTGGATGTATATATCACCTATGTCGTCCCAACTCCCAAGCTTGGAAAGAGGTTGTAGCTTTTTTTTTTTTTTTTTTTGGAAAAGAGTTGTAGCTAAAGATACCATAAACAAGCTGTTAGTAATGGTCTTAATCATGTCGAAACCTTAGATACAACGTAGTACGCTCTAAATGAAAGTTGGCTTAAATCTATGAAGAATAG
>JAUTDX010004353.1:0-28763 GCA_030844895.1 Ambrosia x helenae
GTCAACAACAATTGCGAATGACTATACAATAGTCATGACAATTTATGTGCTATATGATCAGTGATATTTTGATTATCCATTAAAATGTGTGTTTTGACTTTTTCACTATATGTTAAAACCCAAGGAAATTTTAAATATGTTTTGTTTTGGTCTTTGATTAACAATGGACAAGGGATTGCTTTTTATTGCATTATGCAAGTAATTTACGTGTTCAGATTTTTGTTGAACATGGAGACTGCTGGGAGTTAAAGTCAAAACATATTGATAAAGTTTTATTTTTTAAGGTAATTATTAGATGGGTAAGTTTTATGAGCTCTTTAAAATGGTTACACATGTCGGGGCAAAAGAACTCGCAGTATATGAAGGTAAAGACCTTCTTTGTAGTATGTTTACTATGTTACCTTTTTTCATGTTTGCCATTTTATATTGTTTTTAATTATTAAATCGGTTTGTATATTTATTTTTTAGAGCATGTTTGATAAAGAATTTTTTATTGAACAAATGATATTTTCCATTGTAATAAATGTTCATAAAAAATTGAGGATGTCAGACTTGCATAGGATCCTAGAGAGGCTCTATGTAATACGTTTTTGGGCATGCCATACTTATTTTTTTTGCGCATATTTTCTCGTTGTTTGCTTTGGAGTCCATTAGAGATAAAACGACTAATCACCTATGATTGATTTTGTGTATTTGCATGCATATTTCTCTTCCAGCTATTTCACATTTCTTTTGCAGGCCAAGGTCATACACATCAACCCTGCTGTTGAAACTAAATGAAGTGCTGAATGTGGTTAAAAGAATAGGTAGTCAAATTTTTCTATACCTTAAGCTGGTACAAAGATTCACATGTTTAGAAATTTTGAAATAGCTTTTACAAAATTCAACTCATTCGCCTTTTTATCTTGTATTTTTCATGCTTAATAAGATGTCAGATTTGTGTATTTATTCCATCATGTATCAACAATGTTCTATATTTCGGTAAACACATGCTTTATGCTTACATAGTAATGTTGGACTAATATTTGTAGCTTCTAGCTTGCAGGTTGTTTGGGACTGGAGGATGCTGCTTTTGAAGATTGGCATTGTCCGTATTGTATAGTGTTGGTCCTGGTAGAAAAGCTGATGTGGATTCTAGGCCGCTTGTTATCCGACTAACCTGGATTGTTAAAGCCAGAGAATACAAAATTGGTGGCTGCGTTATTTGCAGGTTTGTGGATGTTAGCTAATATCTATCCTTTTAGGCATATTTTTGTTTATCTTAGTCTGTTAATATAATGTATTAATGTATCTCTTATCTTTCATTGTTGGTAGCCTAGGTGTCATTTGATTAGTAGAATTAACAGTCCAGGGATGCTTTTTTCCCTTTAATGTCTAAAATATGTGAAGGAAAGAACAAAAGATTGCATGGATAATCATCAAATTAAGATAAATAGATTCTTGATAAGCTCGTGATTCTTCTCTAGCAGAGGTCTCAGGTTCGAATCTTACTTCCACTGGTTTCATTTCATGTCATAACTTCTTGAATGTCACCTGCCCAACACAAGTTGTAATTTACCCGAGCCTATTGTTTAGTAGTGTCTACAGTTTCTGTTAGGTTCCCAATAACGGGTTCTTATGGTTACCAAAAAAAAAAGAGATCTTCATCTTTATCTTTGATTTTTCTTTTTCATCTTTGGCATAATTTTTTATGGTATCAACACTGTTTGGTAGGATCAGCTTTCGGTAGAAAGTTGTCTTTGTCACTGCTATAACACCGACCATTTGTGCATTTCCTAACATATATATTGAAAATTTCAAGCCAAATATGTTGTTAATAATTTGTATGTTTTGGTATCCAGATTGTTTTCACATTAAAAATTTGGAGTTCCCAAAATGATGGTGCATCTGCGGTTCTTGTAGCAGATGACATTGAAGAAGCAGTCATAACTATGGATACACCTAAAGAGGATGTTGCTTCAATAAAATATATAGAAAACATAACCCCATCTACCCCTAAAGGTATCCTGAACAAGATTTTAGTTCAGGCTATGAGGGGAAAGATGCTATTGAAAATTTAAGGCAGTTATGTGTGTTATTGAATAAGCTATAGGTGTGGTGGGGTTATGTCACACCACGACAATGGCGGAAACACGTGGCGCGACGGTTCAAAAGCATAAAGTCAAGGTTATCGCAAATCACAAGTAATTTAAGAAAACGGGTCATTTATTTAGGCGTCAAATCTTGTTCATATATTACACACCAAGTAAATAGTTTTTAACATAATAGATGAGGTTTCTCAAATATATCCCATAGCCTTGGGAAATAAGAGTGAAACCCCACAAAATATCCGACGCCTCAAGGAGAATTCCACGACCCGACCCGGCCCGCCATGTCAGTCTTCACTTAGTTACCTGAAAGATATGTTTAAAATTTCGTCAATATAAATATATTGGTGAGTTCACAGGTTTTTAGTTTCCAAAACTTGAATACTTGGGAAATACCATGTTATGACAATGTATAGGAGTTGCAAATTCCTATACTCTACTTGAGACTATAATCAAACCAAAGACATATAATAATAATGCCCCGCTCCAAGTCGTTACTCGGTATCCTACGACTTAAGTTCAGAATATATGCACCCCAGGCATACACTAATGCATAATCGACGCTATCGATTAGGGGTGGGCCTTGTCAGGCACCAATAGTACTATTCAAATATTCCTCCGGTTTCATACTTCGAATAAATGATTATAGAGGCGAGGACTCAACCCCGAGTGGCGGTCACACCTCAAGTAACTAATCCGTCAAACATTTTCCCTAACATATCTTTCCCCCGAAAACGTAAAAATAGTTTAAAATGGGGCCGTGAGACTCACCTGAAACTCTGTCTGGCTTACTAGGCAGATAGCAAAGAGGGTCTCGTACCTACAAACGTTCTAGACGTATGAGTCACTATTCCTATAGTGCATGTGCCTTGGCAAGTTGTACACCCAACTCCCGACCACAAGTTATTCCAAATCCCGTTTAATTAAGCGCGTATCCTAGGTTTCGTTGGCGTTAGATTACCCTTTGTTATTACAAGTTATATATTACTCTTGTTACTATTTCCTTAACTTGTACCTTATTATCATCGACTCGACTTCACTTAACATATAATTATTTTCCCATTTAAATAATTATACTTAAGATCGCATCGCTCGATATAATATATATTTCAACACTCGACCCGACTCACTTTGCCGCACATTTGTTTTCCCATTTAAACAAATATACTAAGATCTTGTCGTTCGATTGTATATTCTTAACACCCGATTCAACTCACACACCGTATATTTATTTTCCCATTCAAATAAATATACTAGGATCTTGTCGGCGCGGCATACACATATATTTCCTTGTCTACTCGTCGCGGCTTTCCTTCCCGCATATCTACTTTCCCATTAAGTAGATGTACTAGAATTTTGCCGAGACGAGCGTACATATATATAAATGTGTAATTTTTCTTGTTAAGTATATACGTTTGTTTAACGTCTTATTTGTTTACGTTATATTTTTCTCCCACGAATAATTCCTTTAACACTTAGGAAAGTGTTTATTAGTTTTCACCCATGTATATATATATTTTACTTCCTAAAAATATATATTTTCTCATCTTGCCGCAATGGCATTTTTCTCATGTTTTGTCCGTGTACGGTTCGTTAACGCGTCTTAGTTCGATATCTTGAATAGTTAACTTTTCCAAGTTTTTCCCAACATGTGTTTTATAGAAATATTATTCATATTTCTTCCTCCTAACACAAGTTACTTGGAAGGTTTAAAATACTTATGTATTTTTAACCCAACTTGTTAACTTAACTACAAAAATGTTTCCAATACTTTTATATCCCCATTTATATAAAAGTATTCATTTTTGTATAAGTTTCTCAAGTTTGTTTAACATTTTTATAAAATCTCTATTTTATAAAAATCCTTGTGTTAATACAATCCATATTTTTATAACTAAAAATATACTTTTATACAAAAATACCCAAGTATATCTACTAGTATTTACCAAATCAACCTTGGAAAATTATTACTTATACTTTTGACACCAAACTTTCCATCCTTGCATTTTTGGACTAATAGTTTCTAAAATATCCATTTTAGTCCTCTAACTTTCAAAGTTACAATATTAGTCCCTTAACTTTCAAATGTTGCATTTTTCCACTCTAACTTCCAAAGTTAGCATTTTTCACTCAAAATAGTAGACTTTGAAGATCCATCTTTTTATTGGTAAGTTATTTTTGTATCAAAAACACTTTTATTAGTCTTATATTTCATATACAAGACTACTTGTATGTGTGTTTTATGTATTTGCCCATTATATCAAAATATCAATCTTCTAACTAAGTAAACTTTAATTTTTCATCTTCTTTATTCTTGAACTTCTAACATGGCCCATCATTTATTATGTCTTAGATGATCATATTAAGATGATTAAAGTTACTTTCTAACACATTCAAGTTTGTTCTACAAATCTTAATCAAATCATCATCCTACTTAGTGTATGTGTAGATTTTATATATTTTCAAGAACACTACTTTATCATCATCCAACCCATGATTTATTTACATATCTTTAATCATCTATTTTACTCATGTAAAACCTATTAAAGATTATGTTCCAAACCACCTTTTAAACCCTTCATGTACAACTTGCTTCTAAGAACACATACATGAATAATAATAATCAAAAACAAGGTTAAGAAGCTTACTACTAGCACAAGGCTAGGGAAGACAAAAACCTTGGATTTGAATGGGGTTTAGTGTGTTCTTCCAAGTGGTTAAGCTCCAAGCTCTTGAAACACACAATAGGGGTTTGGATGATGGATTGTTTTGAGTGATTTGGAGATGTAAAAACTTGAAATAAGAATGTATATGGGGGAGATGAAACTCACGGCCAAGATGGAAAAGGAGAAGAGTTGTTTTGCTTTGTTTCTTCTAATGGCTAACACATGTTTATATAACCTTATCACATGTAATCTTCCATGGATTTTGTGATCATTACCAAAGATATAAGAGATTTAGGAAGTACAAAATGATCTTGGATGGATGTGGGAATGGGGTGGTGGCCGTGGGTTTTGGAGGGGTTGGGAGAGAGTTTGCTTGTGAATCTTGGTTAGATATTTGCAATCATCCATGATCTTATACTTAGATCTTCTTATGCATGTGTATACTAGTGTAATGATAGGTTGAGTTTTGTCTTGGATTTTATGGCCATATGGCCGAAAATTTGTAAGGGGTAGACAAAAGTTTGCATGCTTTGTACTTCCATGTTTCTTACCTCTTTGTCTTATCTTGCATGCTTTACATCTTAGCTCTATAGGTTATAATTATATACACACATGCATGGATATAACAAGGCCATCTAGGCCGGCCCCTTTGTGGGTTTAGGTGGGGTCCACAACTCCAAATATTTACCCAATATTTGTTATGTTTAATCCCTCGTCGTTCGGGTATTTTTCGGGTTTTAATCACGCGTTATCCGGACATTAAAAATACCTTTAATAACCCTTAAATATGGTCTAATTTAAACGTTGATTGGTTATTTAGGCTTTTACCGGGTGAAATTATGAGTTATGCGCGTATCGGGTGCGGTACGCGCACTTTATTCGTTACCGGGAGATTTGTATGAGACGTTTCCTCTTAGGGTTTTGGAGTTCCAAAACTCATTATGTTTCATGAAACTACCCTTTATTTTATGTCCTGGGTGTCCGGGATCCTTTTCGTTTATTTAATTATTACCGGGTAATTGCCAACGTCCATACCGGATAGTTTATTCGCACATGATCCAATCATGCCTTACCATTAAACGTATGCATACCTATGCATTATTTGGAAATTGCTATCTCCTAAGGCCTTGATAATTAAACCACCTATAATTGCATTTAATTACGTTAATCACATATTAATTAATTAGTACGGAATTACCTTATTTTTGCCGGTTGTTACAGGTTATATAACTAATTTTCAAATAAGATGCCCGATTAAAGAGAAGTATGCACATTTGAGGGAAATTAGGAAGTGTATGGGTTAATCCTCTACTTAAAGAAGAACAAGATACTCAAGTATGTCGAGCTTATAATTTTCAACATATGAAAAATATTTAATTCAAATGTTGTAGGCATTTTTTTATTTCAATTGTATGTATGATAAAAAAAATACACACCACAATCCCTAACAACTATGAGGCAACAAAACAAACTCACCTGCTGCAACGCATGAGCCTTTCCACTACTTTTCTTAATGAACGAACACGAACACAAAAATGTGTTCAATTATGTGTTCGTGTTCGGTTAAAGTTAAATGACCAAACACGAACATGCCTATGTTCGTGTCCGTTACGTTCATTTACATGCCTAAATGTCACGTTGGACCGAAGAAGAAGAAATTGCGTTGGTAACGGTTTGGATAAACGCCCAATAATCTAAGAAACCAGGTAGGTCTTCTTATTGGAATAACGTTCTAGCATAATTTCAACAGCTTGTCGGTGAGACCGCATTGTTGATTCACCAAGCCGAAAGGGGACATATTTTTTCATAACAAGTGTTGTCATTTGAGGCTCTACTTCAAAGAATCTTGAATGAGGAGGGTGATCTCGTTGAGGACGTAGCAATGGAGGTGACCCAAGTTGAGTATACAAGTGTACCGTCATAGATTAACTTAGTTATGACTCTTGTTTTATGTGTTTTTTTATAGTTTAATTATTTTTTTTCTAGTTTAATAATGTATTTTGCTAGTATTAATGTGTATTCGGTGATTTAATTGGTATTTTTTAAGTTACCGTTGTTGCAGGGGGTTGAAATTGAACATAACCACCATGCCCCAATTGTTGTCATTAACCCGTGAAACATATCCAAACCTACTACCTTTGTTATCGGCGACACTCTTATCGTGAGGATAGTGGGGGTACTCATGACCAAATCGCGTGGCGCCTAGACCCCTTATAAATTGTGACACGTAATATATATTAAATAAAATTCCACAATGTCCAGTCAAACTTAATAAGTGAAGTATGAGGGGTTCATTCAGTCTAATACAACTCGAAATGTAATGTCATCGAAATTACATAAAAAAAAAATACTATCTTGCATCTTGTGATAGGTGTGAAAACATGAACTCGTCAAACGTTTAAAAGTCATAATATGCTATTCCAAAACTATACTAAAATTTTATCATTACAATTCATATTTTATGTTGGTATGCACGGTCGGTTCGGTTTGATTTGATTATTAGCCTTAACCGAAAACTGTAACCGAAGTCATTGGTTAATCTATCTTATTCACTAATCGATTTTTGGTAAAGCTAATTTCGATTAGTAACCAAAACTAAACTTAGACTAAAGTTTTAGCTTAGAAATAAATGAAATGGAGATATAAATACATGAATTGATGTATGAACATATAAAACGGATATATAAATATGTAAACAAGAGTTATAATAAATACATGAAAACACGAGTTAGAAACAAAGGTATACAATTAAAATATGCAAAAATATGAATGATTCGGCTTGGTTTCGTTAATTTGATTCGGTTTGGTTTGTTAATTCGGTTAACCAAGGCTAAAAAAGACCAATAAACCAAATTTCAGTTAATTTGGTTTCCAAAAAGGTAAAACTTTAGTTTTGCTATGCAGAAAGCAAAGTCCAAGAAGGTTTAGAAGCATGGCAAAGCATGTGAAGATAATCAAAATGTTTTTGCCTTCTTATTCATTGATACTTTTGGCTCTTTAGCACCGAAAGTCATTCTTTTCCTTGAGTCCACGAGTTGTTCATAGCAATTTTTCGATCCATGAGGGCAAGAGTTTGTCTTTAGTAGGTTCAGTTTCACTATTTAGAAAAAAGGTGACGGCACAGCTTGTTGCCCATCTACCTTTGATTATGTAATGTGTTGTTGTGATTTCGGTGAATTACCATATCACACAATCTTATTAAAAAAAAGAGTTAACAACCAAAACAGTCCCTGTGGTTTGGTGGTTTTTGCTAGTCTAGCCAAAAATCAAATTAATTGCTAGAATAGTCTTCTAGTTTCACGAAATGCGTGAAAACAGTCCAATTACCTAACGGGGTTAACTCAACCTCGTTAAGTCAGGGGAAAATCGTCAACTCACCTCTAATTTTTTTACCAGACTTTTGAATAATAAATAATCATGGTTTTGAAACCCGGACCGGACCGCCGGTCCGACCGGTCTAACCGGGAAACGGACCCCCGGCCGGTCCGGGTCGATACGTTGGACCGCTTCTGCATCGAACCGGAGGTTGACCCGCTGGACCGGTGATTGTACCGGATTTTGGGGAGGTTGGACCGGAACCGGTGCTTGTGAATTGCAGGACGACGAAGAACAGCCCTCGGCGGTCCGGTTCAGGGTGTTGGATCGGATGTTTGGATAAATATGATGGTCGTCTTCCTTCCTTCTTTGGTGGCCAGCACTGGACTGAAGCAAACATTGACGCCTCGTCGTGGATCTGGGCAAGGACAAAAGAAGGTTGTGTTCAAGAAAGTTGCAGGTTCTTTTATGTTTTGTTGTGAGGAAAAAGAAAAGTGAAGGAGGGATTAAAGGAGTGTTGCTGTTGAGTGACAGCTTTCATCTTGGAAATGAAATATAAATAAAAAAAGTTGTGGTGATATGAATAAAATTAATAAAATATAGAAAGAAATATTATCATAAAAGTGAAAAGCCTCAGAAGAGTACAAAAGATAATCTGGTCACATTGGTTAATATAATTTTATTTCTAAATTAGTTTATATACTCCAATAGATATGTTTAAATTAATTTATATAATATAAATGTAATATTAAATATTATATTGATTTATATATATATGTGTATATATACATATAATATTAGGTTAAATGCAAATGTTATCCGGTTCTTGAATCCGGTTCGACCGGTCGAACCGGTCCGACCAGTGAACCGGTAAGAAGAACGGTTCGACTTCCGGTCCGGTTCTGAAAACATTGTAAATAATTATGTGAAGTGTCTTTACTAATGTGTCTGCTTTGTTCAATGGGTCTGCTCTGAAGGAAACTTCTGATGACAACATCTGTTGAGTGCAAACCACTACTGTCATCAGAAGTTTGTTTCATCATCTGTTGGCTGCTTCTTTAGTGGATAATCGGCTATTTCATTTATCAGTGGTTACTAAATCATCAAGTTATCAATGGTTACCAATAAGCTATTACATTCACCAATGGTTACCAAAGGTAGAAGCCCAACCACCAATACATAGATTTCCAAGTTTAGTTGTATTTAGAGGGTGTTTGGGATTGAGTTTCAAAACAACTTATTGACTTATTGGCTTTTCCAAGAAGCTAATAAGTCAATAAGTTGTTTGTGTAACCTAAAAACACTTTCTGTTTTGACTTTTGGCTTTTTGGCTTTTAAGGGTGGAAAAACTGTTTTTGAAAAGTTAGAAATCCTAGATTTTGGCTTTTGACTTTTGGAAAAAAATTACAAATTTACCACCCATATAACCAATATTCACAATAAGTTAAGCGAAACACCTAAAAAATAACAATTTATTGACTTTTTGACGTTTCTCATCCCAAAAGCTAATCCAAACGCTTTTTCCAAAACTCATTTTCAAAAAGTTATAAGCCAACAAGCACTTCTAACCAAAAGCACTTTTGCATCTCAAAACTAAATCCCAAACACCCTTTTAGTTTTCACATGTAACTAGAAATCATTATATATACATTGCTTCACATACATTTCAAGTCTTCAAAAGTAATCCCAATAATATAGTATTGTCCACCCATCGATTCCGATCGCCGTCACGTCAAACATTCCGATCACCGTTCACGTCAAACAGTCCGATCATCGTTCACGTCAAATAGTCCGATCATCGTTCACGTCTCCGGCGACCGTCTCCGATCATCCTTAACAACTCCTATCACTCGATCATACACACATAATCCGGTCCAATTTCTTACCCTCGACCGTTTACTTTTACTTGTTTTTTTTTTAATTTCAAATATATATACGGTCAAATAGCTACCACTTAAACCCTAGCTCTGATGTTACTAAATTAGACATCTGTGTTGTTTGTAGGTACTTTTTATTTGTTATTGTTGATCAGTTTCATACACGATTATAAGTTTATTAACAGTATTAATGATTTTAGATTAGTCGAAATCGTCTGAATGTTGAATACTTGAATCCTATTATTGTTGATTGCAAAATTGATATGAATTTGATGTCAGTTTGATATTTATTTGATTATAGTTTACTACTTGTGTATTGAATGTTTATTGGAATCGGTTACGGTTGGAATTGGTTTTTAATGTTGAAAGTTTTAGAAGAGGTTGAGATGAGTGTTGTCACTTGGAAGGAATCGAATGTGTTAGTTGGTACTTGTGTTTGATGTATTTGGAAACTAGTTATATGTGTATCACATAGACAATATGTATGTTAGGAGTTAGGATTGAACGAGTAACACACGAACACAAACATAAAAAGCAGTAAACGACACAGAGAGATTTTATGTGATTCGCTTGCGGTGTGCAACATACGTCCACAGGAGCAACTAGGGTTTTCTTATTATTGAGTGATAATGAATTACTACTAGACTAGCTAGTTAGGGTTTAACCCTTGCTAAATAAGATTCTAAGCAGTTAGGCCCATTAGGTTTAGGGACGGTCGGATTCTTCCCCTTATACCTCTAATAATTGGCTAGGCCCATGTAGGCAGATGACTATACTAGCACAACAACACACATGATATGTTTAATCATTTATGTAGTGGAACTGAGTAACTGACAAAGTAACCCAAGAAATCATCATAAGAGTATGATCGTTTTAAGTAATCTATTTGAACTACTTGCTGATCAAGTTTTATTGTGATGTTATGTTCTAGAAGAGTAGAAACACAAGATAGTAGTAGCTTTGGAGTAATAAGAAAGTTATTAAGTACAAAAGCACACGGGCTTTGATAACCGTAACCGTAAAAGCTGTGGTTAAGGGTGTGACTTACAGCCACTGGATTAATTTATTGGATGATTATTGCGTAAGAAGAGGATGCCATAACTCCTGGATGGGTATGATAGATGAAAGCATTTCTTACAAATTACAATCAACCATCTTATAGTTGTAACGGAAAGCTACCTGTTAGTCATAGTCCTTAAGGTTATGGCTTTTAAAATCCAAAATAAAAATGTAGGAAGGGGAATATCTTATGAAACACATGGTAAAGACAATGGTTAGAGAAGGTGGACCAGTATACATGAATTAGATTGGTAGGAGATGAGAGACGAAAAAACTCATTGAAACCTTAATTACTTTGATGCTTACCTTTTGTACACTGAGTATCTTATGAAACACTGAGTGGTTCCTATTTGGATGCTTACCTTTTGTACATCTCAAATCAAAATTGTAACTCTTTTCTTGGAGCAGTTTCTGTGTACACAAATAAGTGGTGTTTCTTAAACTTAAACAGGGTCATGCTTCATAAGATAGGCCAAATAGTTAGGTACTAATTTAGTTGTAGATTTCCACGTTTCAATCGTCCATGTAGTTTTGTCTGCTAAGGTTAATTTTAGGGGTTGGCTAAATATACCCCCTCTTTCTACTTTTCGTACCCCCTTTCTAAAAAAATTATTTTAAAACTTTTCATATTTCACCCTTTAAAAATCCTTTGTTTATAAAGATCAAAAATACTTTTGGTAAAGAAAATTAAAACGTTTTTAATTAAAATTAGTAGAAACAGATTATAAAAAAAAAGAAATAAATCTTTTTCTGAATACAATATACATTTTAATGAAGAAAAAAACCGTATGATATACATATAATTAAAAATAAAAAAATCTGTACAAATAGATAAAACAACTTACCCAAATGCAAGATTCAATTTGAAATTCTCATTTAACCCTGTATAAAAAGATTAAACTATGTCTCTTTCTTATGGTTTGGTTCCGGTTTATCCAATCAACTTTGAGTATAAACCGTAAATCAAATCGTTTGTTATGCTTTGAAAGTTTTACAGTCAACTTATTTGATAATAAAAGTAAAACCATCCGTGAAACAAAACCGATAACTGATTTAGCCATGGTTCTAAAGCAAACTGTTTGTTTAATAAACAAACGAACATGAGAATACGTTTCGTTCACTCAGTTAAGTACGTTTATGTATATCTATGTATGTTCGCTAATATTCATTTAGGCAAGTTCGTTTATGATTGTCAATAGTTTGTTTAGAATGTTAATTAACGAACACGTTAATTAACCTTTTTTGTTTATTAACAAAAAATATGAAGAATGTTTAAAAAAATTCTAGAAATTGTCTAATTATTATTAAAAAACACTTTTAAAAATAATTAAAACAATTTTTAGAAAAAAATTATTAAAAAAGGACATTTTAGAAAAATTAAAAAATCACTAAAAGGTTCAAACATTTCAAAACATATATTATAAAAGGAAAAAAACACATAGGTTTGAATTGTATTAATGTGAAACTTAGAGGGAGGGGTATGTTTAGTAAAAATAAAGAGGAGGGGGTACGTTTAGTAACCCCCTAATTTTATCTTTATTTGTCAATTTTGATGACTGATATGTCTTAAAGAACTTATCGTGCTAGCTCAAACGCAAATTTGGACTGCTGCATTTGACCAATTTGTGCATCCTTAGTGCCTTAGTATCCTCATTGCACTGATTTTGTCTTGAAAAGTGTTTTTTTTTTCAATTTAATAATAAATTGTTTTATGCAAGTAAAATAAACCGTGCTAATAGGTTCCAGTGCCTTCTAGTAACGGAATGACTGATTGATAGCATGTATTAAGACTGTGTAGACGTGTAGTATTAGTAGATTTTACTTCTGCAAATTGTGTTCGTAGGCCTTTTTTAGTTTTTAAGAGGGGGTGCAACCAAGGAGATAATTCATGATTTCTAAATCGAATAGATTTTTGATTTGATTTAGAAAGTAGGAAACTATAACTATATAAAGAGGACAAAGTAATTCATCTTTACTAAGTTATTTCTTGTTAATTTTTTTGTCTGTTGTATCAGGTTTGAAATCAATCGTTGAACAGAAGATGGAATCTAATAATTGGAGGCCTACTCAGGGTGCAAGTGGCGCTGTTGTGGACCCCTCCATGGAATCTGTTGATTGGAGGGCTCAGCTGCAAGCAGATTCACGGCAAAGGATCGTGAACAAGATGTGCGCACTTGCAGTATTCTTTTCAATTTCTTATGTTTTTTGATCCAAGAATTTGGTTATGCTGACCTGCTTGAGTGTCAATTGCTTGATGTGACTGTTTCTCTGCGTTCTTTTAATTTGTAAAAAGATGCGTTCTACCTGAATTTAGTGCTTTTGACTGACATGTTGATCTTTTGTAGAATGGATACCTTGAAGAGGCATCTTCCATTCTCTGGGAATGAGGGGCTACAGGAACTTAAGAAAATAGCTGTGAGGTTTGAAGAGAAGATTTATACTGCGGCCACAAGCCAGGTTTCTCGTGTGCTTTATGCTATGTACATACATATATATGTGTGTGCGTGTGTGTTTGTGTGCGCATGCGTGTGTTTGTGTGCGTGTGTCTATTATTAGTTTTTTTTCTTTTATCTTCTGTCGAATGAAGATTTTGCAAGAGCTTTCATTTATTAATGAGTCAAGTACTTCAAAAATAGAACACATAACTGATGTCAAAGTTGTATATACCGTATGGTATCGGGGCCAAAAATCATATAATTTATTTGGTTTCAGTCTGATTATCTGCGAAAGATATCTTTGAAGATGTTGACTATGGAAAATAGATCACAAAATCCCATGCCAGACGGCATGCAGTCAAGCTCTGCCGCTAATAGTGTAAACCCATCAGATCCAGGTATTTCATAGTGCACTATCATTCATTGTTATGCCACAAAAGTTTATTTCAAAATTCTGATGTTATTTTAAACTAATTTGCCTGAATTTTCTCCAAATGAAAAGGTTCTCAGGTGATGCAGCAAGGACAGCAACTTCCAATTTCTGCGCCATCTAATAATATTCAATCAGGACAACAAATGATGTCTCAGGGCATGCATAGTAATATTGGTTCAGCTGGAATGCAAGGTTCTAATTTATCGTCTGCATTGCCACCTGGTAACGGTCTACAGCAATCCACTATGGCAAATGTTGCTGGTCAGAATTCAAACTTGCAGAACATGCAAAACATGTCTGGTGTTCAACAAAATAATGTAGGAAATACAATGGGTCCCGGTAATTTTGCAAATCAAAGGCAGCAGATGCAAGGAAGACAGCAACTTGCTCCCCAACAGCAGCAGCAGCAGCAGCAGCAGCAGCAACAACAACAACAACAACAACAACAACAAACTCAAAATTCACATTATCTTTATCAGCAGAAGTTGCATCAAATGGCAAAGCAGACACTCCAGCAGCCTTCAATGCAATCACACCTACCGCAACAGAATCTGTTACAGCCAGGTCATCCTCAACAATCCGTTATGCAACCCACAATGATGACGTCTTCTCTCTCTTCAGGTGTACCTAATCAACAGCCTGTTGTACCACAGTCATCACAACCTTTGATGAACCATCAGCAATCGGTTTTAAGACAACGGCCACAACAAGTACAACCAACACAGCAACAAGTACAGTCAACACAGCAGAATCTAATGGGGCAACAGGCAAATGCTGCAAACATGCAACAAAACCAGCTCATTGGACAACAAAATAACTACTCTGACATGCAACAGCAGCAGCAGCAGCAGCAGCAGCGGTTGATGGGCCAGCAAAATAAGCTTTCAAGTGTACAGCAGCCACAACAACAGTTAATTGGTCAACATAACAATCTTTCTAGCATGCAACAGCAACAGTCTGGCCAGCAGCAACAGTTGCATGGAAGTCAATCCGGTAACTCCAACATGCAGACCAATCAACATTCAATGCAACAGATGCTACAATCTAGTATGCCAATGCAGCAACAGAATCATCAAAGTTCAGCACCTTTGTTGTCAACACAAGTTCAATCTTCACTAACACAGTTACAGCAGCATCAGGGGATGCCACACATGCAGTCTCAATCTGGCCAATTGCAGCAGCAGGTGGGTATGCAACAACAGCCAAATTTGCTGCAACGCGATATGCAACAAAGGCTTCCAACTTCAGGTGTGTTTCAGCAGCAAAATGTGATTGATCAGCAGAAACAACTATTTCAGCAACAGAGAGCTATGCCAGAGGCATCATCAAGTAGAGTTATTATTGTATTTGTTTAATTTTTAATATTCAAACTATGTTTTTGACGAACTAACACATGCAACTTCTAACTCTTCTGTAGCATCATTAGATTCAACAGCTCAGACAGGCAATTCAAATGGTGGAGATTGGCAAGAGGAAGTGTATCAAAAGGTAGATCTGCGGAACCTGATGTAACGGTTTGTTTTAAAGTTTAAACCGAAGTTTAGTTTTGCTTATCTCACACTGGTTTCAGTTATTAAGTATCTGAGCAAAATGTTGTTACTGATAACTGTTTTAGTGTTGCCATGCTCTTCTTTATACTAGGTTTTGCAATTGACAGGGTTCTATTTTGAAACGCATTGATGGCTTAAGTCGATTAGTAACTAAAGGGGAATTATGTATTTCTTGATGACTTGAGTGGGGATCTACATCTTTGCACTGTATAGAATATAGGACCTGAACTGTTTTTCTGATTGCAGATAAAAGCTATGAAGGACCTGTATCTGTTAGATTTGACTGACATGCACCAGAAAATTCTTGGCAAATTGCAGCAGGTTAGTGGCTCTTATCAAAATAGAGATTTTATTTTTTTATTTTTAATTTTGTAATTTAAAAACGCGTAGAATCGTTTCGAGATAATATGTTGTCTTAATAAAGCATGCTGCCAAAGGCAATCTTCTGTTTCTTAGTTTTAATGAACTTCTGCTGTGCAGTACGATTCTCTTCCTCAGCAACCAAAAAACGATCAACTTGATAAGCTGAAAATGTTTAAAAGTATGTTGGAGCGTTACATACAACTCTTACAACTCCCTAATAAGCATAATATATTGGCTAATTACAAAGACAAGCTGGGTACTTATGAGAAGCAGATTATTCAAGTCATCAACTCACATAGACGAAACCTGGGGGCCCACAGCAGCAAGCACAAGCACTTCCTCCAGCACATATGCAATCTATGCAGCAATCACAACAAACACATTCTCAATTGACGCAAGTTCAATCACATGATACTCAGATGAATATGCAGGGTTCTATGGCAGCAATGCAACCAAATAACATGGGAAATCTGCAGCAAAGTACTGCCCCTTCTCTGTCAGGTGGTTCGAATGTTCAACAGAACATGATGAACTCCATACAGCCAACTTCTAATCTTGAATCGGGTCAAAATACTAGTATGAACTCTTTACATCAGGTTTCCAGTGGTTCTCTACAACAAAATACAGTGAGTGGGCCCCAACAAGTAAACATAAACCCGATGTCGCTGCAGCCAAACACAAATATTCTTCAGCCTCAGCACATTAAACAAGAACAACTGCTTCAAAGCCAGCAACTGAAGCAATTTCAGCAACGCCAAATGCAGCAACAGTTTTTGCATAAACAGCAACTCATGCAACAGCAGCAATTTCACCAACAAACAAAGCAGCAGCAATCGAATGGACAGATGCAAGGAAACCAGTTATCTCAGCTTCATCAGATAAATGATAGCGGTGACATAAAACTTCGACAGCCGATGGGTGTAAAATCAGGTGCTTTTCAGCAGCATCACACAGCTGCCACCCAACGTTCTGCTTATCACCAACAGTTAAAACCAGGTGCTCCATTTTCACCTCAACTCCTCTCGTCTGCTTCTCCACAATTATCACAGCATGCATCTCCTCAAATTGACCAGTCAAACATGTTAAAATCTGTCAACTCACCATTTGCTGTACCGTCTCCTTCAACGTCCTCTGCATCTCCTCTCCCAGGGGAGTTGATAAATGGTGTTCCATCATTATCTAATGTTGGGAATATTGGACATCAACAACCATCTTCAGCAGTCTTACCTAATCAGTCTCTTGCTATTGGTACACCTGGAATATCTGCGTCCCCTTTACTTGCAGAGTTCACCAGTCCAGATGGAAACCATGGTGCTGTTGTGTCAATTGGATCTGGAAAATCTGTTACAGAACAGCCTCTAGAGCGTCTACTCAAAGTGGTTAGTTTGGAAACTTCACATGTTCATATGATAATATACCCTAGTAGTGGTGCTGGGTAATGAGTTAAAACAAGTCCTAGTTTGAACAGGTTAATTTTTAGTGCAGAACAAAACGAGTTGGCTTGCAACGGTCAACTATATCTGGTCCATTAATCAAAATTTATATAAATGGGAAGATATCACCCAATAGTAACCAAGTTTATCATTGTTCCATTGAGGTCACTCAAGTTTTATGTTCCATTCTTGTGAAAATTTTCATGACTTTTTTACCTGATTGATCTAAATGAAATATTTATGAAATTTTTGTCTTTTCTCAAGTTTAACCTGAAGTAGCCAGTCTCTAGTCAAAATCCAAATTTAAAATACTAAAGTGTAACCAAGTTACATAATTATGATTCATCTCACTATTCTAACCATTTATGAAAAAATTCGCAGTGGAACAATATAAGACTATAGTGGCCTAAAAGAAGCAGTTATGAAACTTTGTTATATATAGTGACTTTTACTCTTCATCAATAATTAACAAGTTACTTATGATTAGAAGAATAGTATTATCACAAAGAGTTCAACACAGTATGCATCTATTCCCTTTTAAGCTATATTTTTTTTGAGATGAAACATAACCCGAATTGCCCTGTAGACTCTTAGGGGTGTGTTTAAGATACTTTATCATTAAGTTGAGCTATAGGACTAACGTTTTAATTCATTTAATTATAGGTCAAATCAATGTCACCAAAAGCTTTGAGTGCATCCGTTAGTGACATTGGTTCCGTTGTGAGTATGACTGATAGGATTGCAGGGTCAGCGCCTGGTAATGGGTCGAGAGCTGCAGTTGGTGAGGATTTGGTTGCCATGACAAAATGTCGTCTTCAGGCAAGAAATTTTGTCACTCAAGATGGAACAAATGGCACGAGGAAAATGAAAAGATTTACCAGTGCAGTGCCATTGAATGTCGTATCATCTACTGGAAGCGTAAACGATAGTTTTAAGCATTTGAATACATCCGAGACTTCTGACCTGGATTCAACTGCATCTTCTACAAACAAAAGGCCACGGACCGAGGTAATATGTTTACAACATTTGTTTATATTGCATCAAATCTTGCTTGCATCAATTGTTAGGTTTCAGTTCCACTTGTGAGTTGCCATGAACGTTTTATAAATTCTTTGTTTTCTATTTCCACAAGAGGCATCACATTGCTAATATTTGGATTCTGAAAACCTAATTTAGGACAAAAGCTTACTAGGGAAATTATAATTTGACAAAAAAGCCCCCAATTTAAAATAGAATTATCTTCTGGAAGTATGTGACAAAACACGTGCCGTAACTCTTAATTTCGAAATAATTAAAAAGCCTGATTATGCAAACAATTTATGACCTATAAGATGTTGACACCTCATTAATGGTACATGTATTCTTCCAATTTTTAAGGGCGTTTTTGTCATCCGGACGGTTTAGGTCGGCTGTGGCATAAGCAAAACCAAATAGATACAAGGGCAGCATGTCATGCTGTTGTATTTATACATTTTTCTTTCCTATTTTTGGTTTTTATATGATAAATGGAAGCTTGAATGAAGTTTATATATATTTAAGTATTTAACTCAATAGTTAACACATTGTATGCTGTGTTACAGTCTAATCATATCCTTTTGGAGGAAATAAAGGAGATAAATCGGGGCTCATTGATACTGTGGTATCTATTAGTGAAGAAGATGTTGATCCGGCTGCAGCCTCTGCAGTTTCGGAGGGTGGTGATGGAACCGTAATTACATGCTCTTTCAGTGCTGTAGCTCTCGGTCCAAACTTAAAGTCACAGTATGCTTCGGCGCAAATGGTGTGTAATTTTATTATACATATGTTATGTGGGTTATATGTTATGGCCTTACGTGTTCCCCATACTTATATATGTTTTTTTTCAATTAATGTGCAGTCACCTATCCAGCCATTAAGGTTGCTTGTTCCTGCAAATTACCCAAATTGTTCCCCAATACTCTTGGATAAGTTTCCGGCCGAAGTCAGGTGAGAAGTCATGTTTGTTTGACCTTGAACATCACTTATGGTATTATAGTAGGAGTGCAAACGAGCCAAGCCTAGCCCGAGCTTGTTTAATTTATGAAAGCTCGAGCTCGGTTTGACCTTTGTTTCTAAAGCTCTAGCTCGGCTTGTATATTATTTATTAATTCACACACACACACACACACACTCTTTTAGGCTCAAGTTCGAGCTCGTTTAAGCTTGGCTCGTTTCAAGCTGATCTTGAGTAGCTAGGCTTGTTTGCACCCCAGTTACTTTTGCTTCAATTTGTCAATAGTGAAGGGTATTTTAGTCATTTAGGGCAAAGATGAAAAACAATGTTCAAGTAAATACAAAAGTAGAGGGTATCATTGTCTTTTGACATGTTTGGTATATACTTATATTACAGCAAGGAGTTTGAGGATATTTCAACAAAAACCAAATCAAGATTTAGTATTTCTCTTAGAAGTCTTCAACAACCTATGTCACTTAAAGACATTGCAAGAACATGGGATGCTTGTGCTGCTGCTGTTATGTCAGAGTATGCTCAGCAAAGAGGTGGTGGTACCTTCAGCTCTAAATATGGTACCTGGGAAAACTGCTTAAGTGCTGCTTAATTTTGTAATCTATATCTGTTGTTAAAATTATATACCCTTGCAACACATATAGTTATTTGAACAATAACTTATATCAGCTGTTACATTCAAGTGCCAAGTTGAAGCTTGATTTGTTGACAGGTCAAAATGGGTCAAATATAGGGAGGATTTGGTACTGTCTACCGGTACTGTACCGATAGATTAAATACTCACATTTCTCGTTGTTCATTATTGGTATTATACAAAAATTGATCACGAGAATTGCGTGCTAGTTGAAACCTGTACACAAATTGATCACGAGAACTGAGCTCTTTGCTCACACAATATTGACCTTTGCTCAGTGCTCACACAAAAAATTCCTTTTTAACATACATTTATGAATAAAAGATGCGTATCAAAGTAGACATCAAAGAAAAAAATTTGAATTAGATATTGAATAGATAACTTTGCCAAAATAAGTAGAAAAAAATCATTGAATGCTCAATATAACTAGGAATCAAATAATTAAGTGATTTAGTCAACTTTGTTTATGTTATGGCTTGCTATTACATCAAAGGCTATGATTAAGAATGGAACTTGTTACTTTCTTCTGTTGCTCGATCATACTGGCTGCAATTTACGGATTAGGGATCATAACTAGTGACCATACAAGAATGGAACATGCTGCGAATTTGTTTCTACCATGAATAATGAATGCGAGTAGGGCATAAGAACCAGCTTTGCAAATTTGGGCAGACTCCTTGGTTAGAAGTCTTGAGGGGGACTAAATTTCATTACACTTCTATTTAACTTTGTTTTCTACCACCGGACAATGAGTGGAAGGCTTCCCGGTTCCCACCCGGACATAAGAGTTTGCAATTTCCAACATGTCTTGGAACGCAACACAAACACGACACAAACATAATAAGATTTTAGTTTATACTATTTAAGCGGTTTAATGAAAGAACCATGTTAAGATTAAAATGTTTTAACCTATATAATTAAACATGTCTTCGTTCCCATCATTCCTTAAACTTCAAGCGTACAATTAAATAGGTTGATTGCAACTATTCATAACATGTTTAACCCATTTTTTAGCCCGCATACTAGACCATTGCATTTCATTTTTAGCTGGACAAAGTAGAGTCTTTTTAGGAGATCTATGATGAACTTGTATTAGTATCTAGAATTAATTTCTAATACTAGTCAATAAGTCAGCATTGTTAAGTGCTACAATATCTTGTGCATTGGAATAGACCACTTCCTAGTATGAAACATTTTCTTTTCTCCCCATGTCACCAGGGAAAGATGTTTTCTTGAAACCACTTTGACTCGTTTAGATAAGTGAATTAGGGTTGAGTTATCTTATACAGTCTCCTAAATCTAGGAAGTGTACAAAGACAAATGATCACAAAAGTTGACGGAATGCTAAAAGCAAAATATAAATAAAGATAATGATTTCAAACAGAAATTCTAAAATCTACAAACTAAAAATCCAGAAGTGAAAACTTAAAATCTAAAATCAGAGTTCGACAAGACGGTCTTAATGCAGCTAGAATGAGTTCAATACGAGTCTGTTTGATACTATTTCTACAACTTCCTATTTTTAAGAGACTGTATTTAAACCCAGTATTCAGGTTATATGACTTTTAAGTACAGTCGGATTAGGATTCATGTTTTGATACGAATAATTAAATTGGTTAAATTCCAAGATTCAACCTACCAACCCAACATGATTCATCATCATCATCATACTCGGTTAATCCCACCTATAGCAAAGCTAAGATAGGGTCTGATAAGGGTAAGATGTAGACAGCCTTACCTCTACCCCTAAGAATAGAGATGCTGCTTCCAGTGAGACCCCCGGCTCGATGTGGTTTGGTATCAAGCCTTGGACATAAGGCACAAAACACTTAGCAATCGAGACAAACCCAACATGATTGCCACACCTAAATTAAAACCTGATTTCACTTGCATTTGATTTAAACTACATGTCTAAACATACATTAGCACTATCAATCACACATCTTTCACCAAATTACATGTCTATAGTGCTAAAAAAATCTATAATGATCAAAATTTATAGATAGTAATGGTGACAATAAGCTTATACTTTGCCAACATAAAACTTGTTGATCTTTTATGGAAGTTGTACTGCAAAGGCAAAAAGAGAATGGATGGATGGGACTGAAGGCGGTCCCACGCTACAACGTTCACATGAAGGGTTCTCTCAAGGCGGTTGGTAAGTTGAGTTCGGGCTCAGAAATAGGAAGCGGCGCAAAATAGAAGTCAACCATGTCTTTGGTAACTGCTTCCAAGCTCGTTGTATCCCACTGCCAAATTCAAGAAATGAACATATTAACATTTGTACCTATTTCTTGAACTACCTTTGATATCATAAATCATATTCAATAGTGGTGTAATGGGCGGGTTGATAATGGGTCAAAACATGTTTTTTTTCCCATATGGGTCAAGTTACACCTTCTGTAATTTGCCCTATGACTTTCAAAATTTTCCTTTTAGTAATAAATAGGTTTTCTTATTTGACCCGTTAGAGATCAAACATAACCTGAATTCACAAGTAAATGGGTCGAAATTGCCACCACTATCAAGGAGTGATAAAGAACACAAAGTGGTACCTTTGGGGCAAAGTCCTTATCAACTAGTCTTGCTCGAATACCCTACAAGGGATCAGCAAACAGATCGATTAAACTAACAAAATGCATTATGTATAAGTGCACTTTTAAGAAGCAATATCTTGGAGAATAATATCCTACCTCACAAAAGTCTCTAGAAACTTGTTTGGATATGCATTGCAATGATGTGCGATATTCACGAGCCAAACATTGATCAAGAGGTTGGAATCTACCTTCCCTTATCTGCAATTCACCACCTTAAATTGTCTAGTTTGATTTGGAAATACACCAATTTAAAGTAATAATCTACAAGAACCGTATAATCACTTGTACGTAGTGCATTTAAGATGACCACATGTAGTGGGAGAGAGAAAAAGGAGACATTTAAAACCGTGATATTTACACATTTAAAGCAATAGGTATAAGCGTCTACATGGTGATAGCGGTTCTTTACTTAAAACCGGTATTGTATCAAACATCCCCCCCCCCCCCCCCCCCTCTATATACACACATATAAATATGCATATGTGTTAAAAATGTGAAAAACCGCACTCACAGATTGCAAAGTGATCTTTAAGCTCAAAGGAGAGGCTGCCTTCAGTTTCTTTAGAGCAGTTGAACACAATTCATCATGTGATTCTCCTGCTTTCTGCCGAATAACAGTACAAGTAAATTTAAACATTTGTAGTTAGAAACAATTTTAAACATTATCCGAACGGTTATCGGTTGATAATCTCTACTCATAACCATGCAAAATAAAAAGAGAAAGGGGGTAGAAACTTACTAAAGCCTCCACTATCTCCTCAACAGTATCATGGCAAAAATATTTGTCTATTCTGTCAATTCTGAAACAAAAAAAAAAAAAAAAAAAAAAAAAAAAAATTAGTTGGGTTGAGTCATTAAAATCGTATTCAAATGTAACGAGAATAATGAGATGAAGACTGAAATAGAAGATTACTTGTGAAGAACACTGTTTTTATCCACATAAACAAGATCACCATATTGAGCAAGAGACTCCGATATGACAGAAGGGTCGTCCGTCATTAATTGTCCAAGGCGTTCTTCAATCCAAGCAAGTTTCTGTAGGGATCAGTATATCATGATGACATCTTAGCTACCAAAAAAAAAAAATTTAACACACTGTACACAAAAAGAAGCACAAGGTACATACCGCATTTAGTGTAAAGTGTGTAGCAAGACCGCAGGCAACCAGTTCAACACCATTAAGTCTTTCTCCAGTCAAAGCCAAGAATTCACCTGCAATAACAATAAGACGAGACATAACACTTCCGTTCTACTTTAATTTTCCATCATCTTCAAGAGATGTCACCCTATCTTTCAAGAAAATAAAATACATTTTTCATCACCTATTGATATAATCCACAAAACAAATGGCAGAAATTTGTTGAAATTTCAAGGGATATCTTGAGTTAAAGCTATATATTTTAAAATTCAAATGGTACCTAAATAACCAGGAAGACGAGAAAGATAAAATGAAGCCCCTGCATCAGGATGGAAGCCCATTTGTACCTCTGGAGTTGCAAAAACCTGCAGTTCATTTTAGGTGGTTAATTTAAACATATCAATGTATAGTAGGGCTGGCATAACAGGTTACACGAACCTGTTAAGATACGAACACAAAATCTGTAAACACGAACACGACACGAAATCTAATTGTGTCATTTTTTTCAAACACGAACAACGAACCTATGTATAACGGTTAACACGATAAGACACGATAAGGAACACCTAGTAAAATAGGTTAACACGACAAGACACGATAAGAAAACGTTAGGACACGATAAGACCTGTTAAGACACGAACACGAAACAGATAAACACGAACACGACACAAAAATAAACAGGTCTTAACGTGTCGATCTGTTATAGACACGAAACCTGTTAAAATCGTGTAGGTTCGTGTCAGGTTATCGTGTTCGTGTCTAAATTGCCAGCGCTAATGTATAGTAGCTAAATGCAAAAAGGAAATTATAAAAAAAATAATCTTCAATAATGCATGTCCACAGTGGCGAACAGTAATAACTATAGACCAAACTTGCAGCTTGAAATGCAATCTGGGACGATTTTGTACTTCACTCTTTATTATTTAAATAATACAACAACAGAATATTTCTAATAGTGCTAATTCAGAGGTTTTAAAGTTTATGATGAAAAAATGTTGTAAGTTAATAGAATTCAAGGTTACATGAGCAAAGAAAGTTCAATTTAAGTCTAACGAAAAGGAAAAGATAATGCGTACAGTCTTGTCAGTGGCAATGCGGAACATCCCAGGAACGGCAATGCCTGCACCACCACCCATCGTGATACCATCCAATATAGTCAACTGTTAAATGGTCAATAAACAATAGTCAACCACCATACATAAAATGTAGCGTGAAGGCGTACGTTGATATATATAGAACAACTTCAGTGTTCTACGATAGAAGGAAGTCAGATACTCACATTTGGCTTCAAATATGTACCCAGAAGGTATATAAATTGATATAATGTCCTGAAAAATTCTTTGCATGCTGCATCATTGCCTGTATATATTTTATACATACATGTTATCAGGTCCAAGTATCCACATAATATTGTTGCTTGACATCCTCATATACATATACAGATAAATACGTAAAGAAAACAAGATAAAAAAGAGTGCCTACCTTCTTGAAGCAAACGATAGATGGTTACCATATCTGCACCAGAACAAAATGCCCTACCACTACCCTTCAATAAATCCAAATAACAATTAGTGAGCAAGAAAACGCCTAAAGAAAGTGGAACTCTTCAGACAACCATTAAATACCTTCATTGTCACAAATCCAATCTGTGAGTTATCCTCCCATGACTCATAAAGCCTCTGTAACCGACCCGCCTACATATGACATTCCACAAACATTAACCACACATTGCACAATATGCAAAAGCACGTCAAACACATATGAGATTCCAAGGGTCCTACTATAGATACACCAGGTGATGTCATCATACGGGCGGCCATATGATAGGGCGGAAATGGTCATACCGTATGACTTTGCCAGTGGTCATGTCAGTTACTTTTGAGCATTGCACTACATCATATGAGGCGTGCAACAAAACAAGAATGGCCATACAGGCCATATGACTTTGTCAATGGTCACATCAGTTACTTTTGGACAGTACACCACGTACTACGGACCGTATGACTTTGTAATGTTAACTTCAGTCAATAAGTGTTAGTCAAATACATAACATGGGCCATATAGTTCCGCCCTCATATGGGCCAATTTTCGGTTGTCATACGACCCACATGACCATTTTCGCCTTCTCATACGGGTCTTATGACTTTCTTAGTTGTCACATCAGTCATTTATTGTCAGTCAAATACATCATACCAGTCGTATACTTTCTCTTCCGTACGACCAATACGACGTTTTTTTCGCCGTCATACGATCCATATGACCATTTTCACCTTCTCACACGGACCGTATGAAGCATCAGTGAGTCTGGATATCAGTGTCATTTCGTTTCGACTGGCCCGACTCCAAATCGGGCCGTTTCCAAACCCATCAAGTTGCATTATCCTACACCTTATAAAATATACATTTAAAAAAAAATTGCACAAAAGATTGTTACAAACCATAGAGGTAGTAAGAGCATTAAGCTTAGGTGGTCTATTAAGTACAGCAGCTCTAGAATAAGCCCTTCCTTCCACCAAAACCTAACATTCCATCACACCAACCAAACATCAAAACCAAAACTTACAAACCAACAAATATTATTAAAACTTAAAAAGGGTCAAAGAAACCAACCAAACCAAACCAAACAATCAAGAAAGAAAGAATAAATACCTCTTCTTGAAAATGATGTTTATGAAAGTAACTGTCTTGATGGGGTTGAGCAGAAACAGAGGTGGTGTAACAATGGTGTGATTGTCTCTGCAATGAATGCCTGATGAGTGATAAAGATCTTAATCTCTGATCTTTCTAAAACCCTTTCTTTCTTTCTTTCTTTTTGTTGATACTGCGCAGGTTTCTTGATTTTCTTGAAATGGTTTATACCTTACATTACACAAGATTTGGGTCATACCCATTTCAGGATTTGGAGTTTGACCCGGCCCGAATATATTTATGGGCCAAGTACATAACTTTTGGTAGCCCATTATATGTTGATGATGTTTTTGTTTTAAAGGAATTTTGTTTTCTATTTCTAATTTGTTTTTTTTTTTAATTATTGATAAAAAAGTATGGTGCTATATTATAAGGTGATGCAATTTGCACGGTGGGTTTTTTAGGGTTACACAGCCTTTTGTAGCCCGTAGAGGCCTCTACGGGTCCGCAGAGGTTTCAGAGCAATAAATGTCAATCGAAAACACAACCCTATACGACCTGTAGAGGCCTCTACGAGTCGTATAGGGTTGTTGACCTAAAAACCTGAACCTTATACAACCCGTAGAGGCCTCTACGGGTCGTATACATGTGTCAGGCTGAACATTCAATGTCCTGACTGCATAGGCAGGTTGTCAGCTGATCTCTATGACTCGTAGAGACCTCTACGAGCCGCACAGGTCTGGTAGTTGGGTGCAATAAACCCTACACGACCCGTAGAGACCTTTACGAGTCGTATAGGATTAGAAAGTATGAGGTACGAATATCAGACAGAAAATTCAGACTGAATCAACTCTCTACGGCTCGTGAGGGCCATACGGGTTGCAGATATCTAGTAGTTAGGAGCATTTATAACCCTCTGCGTCCCGTAAGAGATCCCTACGAGCCGCAGAGTTCTCTATCAGCACTTTAAACCATCAACCATGCACCATTTTCAGTCGACCATTTAAACTTTTAAAATTTTTTCTCCGACGATTCCACATTTTCTCCGGCGAAAATACCATCCGACCAACCAATTCGTAACACATTACCTTCGGGTGAATGGTTTGATGTATCTTGCATCCAGGAAAGCGATTCTAGAGCTGATAGTGAGCGTGGAGAGCAAGAGGTTATATCCGGAAAAGCGGCGCTGCCGGATTTGAATGAACAGACACAGCTGCCCCGATTTTAAACGAGGAGTATGTAGAAGAACCAGAGTCATTTTACGTGCCTCCAAGCGCTCCACGGACGCACACGAGGCGGATGACTACAGCGAGTAACCGAACCCGGATTTAAACGAGGAGTATGTAGAACAACTCAGGTTTTGTTTATTTATTTACGCCTGTTTATAATTTATACCCGTGTATATTTAGCCTCATAGGTATTTAGGCTCGTATATATGTTGCCTCGTATGTATGTGTGTATGTTTGTATGTATGTGTGTTTGTTTGTATGTATGCGTGTATGTTTGTATGTATGTTTTTATGTTTGTATGTACGCATGTATGGTTGTATGTTTGTATGTATGCATGTGTGGGTTATGTGTGTATGTATGTATGTATGCATGCATGCATGTATGTTTGTTTATGGTATGCATTATTTTATTGTTAATATAAATTTTGACTAGACTCGTATATAAACATTCAGGTATTCGCAAATCTTAAAGAGGTGACAAATTGGGTTTCCCTCAGAGCAAAAGCTCTTGGTTACGTCATTCTATATAAACGTACTGAAAAACAAGGGAAGGGGAGAATAAGAGTCCAGATTCGGCTACTATAGTTTATACCTTACATGGCAAACCACGTAGTGTAGCCAAATGTGACACCCACCAAATTCACTAGTTGAGTCCGTACAATTTACTAGATTTGCTTAGTATTTAGAATATATGTAGCGGTGCGCATCAATGTTGGAATGATCATATGGAAATAAACCTTAACCGAACGCTAGGACTATCATAAGAATCTACAAGTACAGAAATTTATGTATTTTTCACATAAGATTTTATAAAACCAAAACGATATTTTTTTATTGTACAAATATACATGAATTATAATGATTAACTAAGCTATACACCATACACATATACACTCATGAGATAGATTAAGCAATGGACTAAAATCCATACCCATGTGCGCGCGCACAACACACACATATATACACACACACACACACACACACGAGTAGACATACAAAAACAACAACTTGATTTGCATTCATATGTCACCTTCATAGGTTTCACCAAAATGGAAACATACAAATAAGATATGGATGGCAAATCATAGCCTCAATGACAAGTCCTATCATTACATCATCACAATGTCCATTCTACTACCCTATACATGCGGATATATATATAAGTGCATACAACTCATAAACAACTAGAGGTTTTGTCATGCACAAGTAACTTTCAATCCATATGTCCACATCTTTTACCCAGGCATATGACAATACCTCAAAACAAAGGAAGCTTGATCTAGAAACACCACAATTGTCCTTGACAACTATCGGCCTAGTACAAAAGGAAACAAGG
>JAUTDX010004354.1:0-38589 GCA_030844895.1 Ambrosia x helenae
TGTCAATGACTAATTTATTGACAAAACATCCGCGAAAACCACGTTAAACGACTTTAGAAAAATCTATCAAAATTACCCAACATTCTTTATGTTGTAAAACAACTTCTGACCGAATTTCGTGCCGAAACGCAATGGTTAAGACCACGAAACAGGCTCTGCAATTAGCGACCTGTTTTCTATATCAACGACTAATTTATTGACAAAACACCCGCAAAAACCACGTTAAAACGACTTTAGAAAAATCTATAAAAATTTCCCAACATTCTTGATGTTGTAAAATAACTTTGACCGAATTTCATGTCAAACGAAATGGTTATGACCACGAAACTGCCTCTAATCACATTGACCCGTTTATTTTCAATTCTCAATTATAATGTTACTAATCTTGGGCCCAAGTGACATCCACCTCACCTGACCCATTTGTCCCATTTCATATTTACTCGTTTATCTATATTTGGGCGTCCTATCCCAAACTAAACTATTTTTCTTCTTTCATTTTGATGATTGTAACCCTATTGAGTTAGAATCCCACATTCCCATAATCCATATTTTCTTGCATTTACACAATCATTTAGTTACTATGAGACTTATTGAAGATAAGTCACTTACCTTGGCAATGACTCATGCGTTCCATGATCTATTTTCTTCGTTAGGTTCATCCCATCCAAGCTCCTACCTAGCTGACAAGACCAAACCTTCACAATACTAACAACATCGGTCATGTTAGTCATCATATCCAATAACTAACACATCTCATGAGTTTTTTTCACACCATTATATCATATTCAAATCTCGGGTCAGTTGGACTTCTAAAAGTCAACTACCCTTAGCATGATCATGTGCACTAGAATAGGGCAAAATATCTAGTTCGGGACTATCCCTTCATTTATAATATCAAGGTCATCAAACATATTGCACATACAACTTCCTAATTATCATTAGGCTACTAAATATCATATGCTGTGATATATCCTCTAAGCATGTACTTTCATATTTCATATACAAGCGTTTCCATGTTTTACTCAATTAAGTTTATCACCTTAGTTTAAAAACAAGGTCATTGTGGCGTTTCATCAAACACCTTGTAGGCATCATTTACAACTTAGTTTCTAAACTCCATAGGTCTTATGGAAGCTACCTCCTTCCAGCCTATTCATGATGGTTGGGCACTTTCATAATCCAAAGCATAAATTTACCATGTTTTCACATTATAACAACTCCAAAGAACCACCATGATTACTAGATGTATGTGGTTTCAACCTAGAGGTTGAATCCCAAATTTCACATATTAACATAATCAAATGAGTATAACCAAATACACAATTAAAATGAAATTCATAACCGAATTAGACTTCGTTGAGGTTCCCTAAGGTTAAAGAAACCTCCATCAACATACACCTTCATGTTCTTGTGAAAACCCTATATTTTCACGATGATCAAGAATGAATCACATCAAATTTAGCCAAATAAAAGGTACCTCGGTGTGATTGAACCTTAGATACTTCGTTTTTGTGTAATGCATAAGCTTCCCATTTGATTTGCCTTGAGTTTGAGCAAGAATTTGGAGATTTAGGGTTTGGTTGGTGAAGGAGTTTGATCTCCTGATGTTGAGATCGACTAGCACACACACAAGTGTGTGTTTTGCTTTTATTACATTTTATTAATAAACTAGTTTTACCACATTGGCAACTATAGTCCCTCCAAATATCCCCGAATGTCATTTTCCTATGAAACTAGCTATTCAAGCTAGTTTTCTTATATTATTAGCCCATTTATAAGATTAATAACATTAACTAGATTATTTCTCTATTAGAGCATAATCCGTGTTCTTTCTTTGTTCGAGTCTTGTTTTAAATAATTTTGCTTATCACGCCTAATGACGTAGTTAGGCGAACGATGGTTTAGGGCGTTACACGACTGAGGCTGCTAGTGTATGTCCACGCCTGCAAAATAAAATGATAATTATAATATACATAACACATTGGATGCCACCCTATGGTTCGATGCAAATACATGATCACTTACAGTCCAATAATTTCGTGAGCTAGTATTAGGTTTTAAATATAGTTTAAGTAACTCACTTCTTTAGCAGTTGCTTTTACAGATAACAACGCTAATATGATCAGATAATATCTTAGGGTCATGATACAATTATATAACCCTAAATTAGGTAATGAATGGTACACCTAAATAGTTATTATTACGGTTGGATATTGGTTAACGTTGCCTTGTTTAAGAATGTTTGATTAGTCAATCCCTAACTAAAGCTAGGCTACCCAATACCCACCCCTAAACATAACCATAATACCTTAAAATAATAATACTAATACTGCTAATAAATAATACTAATGAATAATTAACTAAACATAAACTTAAAAGAGAACAAACCTTAAAACTATTTATGGCATGATGTAGAGTCTGCCCTATTCGTGCTCCAAAAAACGATTAATAATAACACCCAACAGAGTATTGTAGGCTAGGAATTCCAGTGTTCCCAAAATTCAATAACTTTACTGAAATCTATGGAGTTATATTATAGGGGTGCGTGAAAAGAGAGTTTCCTTATTCAGTTGACGTGGGACTAAAACTATGTGTTGTGCTAGAGGTGAGCCACAACTCTATCTTCTAATATTGTGTCATGTAAGCGCTGACATGACAGGGTAATAAAGCTGCAGCTTACTCACTTGATCATGTTGTGGCTCAAGGTGAGCAGTTGCTTTATCCATATTTTTTTAAACATTATTATTAAAAATGTTATAATATATAAATGTGAAAGACAAATTAAATAATAAACATAAAATATTAATTAATAAAAAAATTACATACGTGGAATTCATTAAAAAAACATAAAAACTACTCGTTGTTGTTTTGCTCGTCTTCGAATTCCTTTGCGATACGCTCATGTTGTCGTTCAAGTATTGTTCGAGGAGGCATTGGGAGGTTGCTAAGGTCCTTCGTTAGAAAGTCCATGTTCCTCAATCTTATTTTAGATGCTTTCGCTTGCGTCGTCATCTCCATGGTACTTCTTATTTTGCTAAATTCCGCCGAGAATTCGATATCGGCTTCATTAGCAACTTGTTTTTTCCCCTGTCCCTTCCAAGTGGTCTACATGGATACGAGGTAACACCCTCCTCAACTTGTTTTATTACCGATCAATGACGCGGTTCATTTACTAATAAATATGAATCAAGACATTTTATTTATATAAAAAAATGAGATGTTACAAATATCCCTTACCAATTTAGGGTATCGTCCTCGAAACCATTTAAATAGAGAATAAGCGAGGGTAATGCTCTCGTATTTCTTATTCTGATTCCCAAGTTGCCTCAGACTCTTTCCTATGTTTCCATTGTACTTAAACTTGGGTAATTTCTTTATTCCTGCGGTTCTTTACCTTCCGATCTAGGCTAACCACAGGTTCTTCTTCGATGTCATTTAATGGTACATAGGTACTTTCGTCGGTAAAACATTTCCTTAGGTGCGATACATGAAAAGTGTTATGATGCTCTGTAATTCCTTAGGTAGGTCCAAACGATAAGCAACCTTACCTCCAATTTGATCAAGTTTTTCTAAAGTAAGCTTCACCACTTCAGTGTTTCCTGGGTCTCCTTCTGACCTATATCTACCCAACATACAGGGGTTTTACATTTCCTTTCATATAACATTTCATATGGAGGCATAACGATGGTGGAGTGGTAACTATTATTGTAAGAAAATTCTACTAACGGTAAATTGTTACCCCAACTATCTCCAAAATCCAAGAGACATGCAGGCACCATGTCCTCTAATGTCTGGATAGTTCTCTCACTTTGACCATCTGTTTGAGGATGATAAGCGGTACTAAGAAGTAAGCGAGTGCCTACTCTTCATGGAATTTCTTCCAAAAGCGAGAAGTAAACCGAGTATCTCTATCCGAAACAATACTTACAGTTGTCCCATGCTTAGAAACTACTTCTCTAATAAATAATTTGGCTAATCTTTCAGAGGAGTAGGTTTCTCAGGTTGGTAGGAAATGTGCGCTTTTGTCAAGCGATCTATTATGACCCAAATACTATCGAATCTTTTAGGACTTTGGGGTAGCTTACTGATGAAGACCGTTGTTAGGTGTTCCCACTTCCAGGTAGGACTTTAAAGAGGTTGCAACTTGCCATATGGTTTTTGGTTTTCGGCCATAACTTGTAAACACGTCAAACATTTATCTATGTCTTTAACTATCCCATATTCCATACTGGGTGTAACACCCGAAAACCCATTTTAGTTAATTAAGCTAATAGGCGGAATCATGATTTAATATTGAGCTTAATATTTAAAAAAGGGAACGTTTTATGGATAATAAAACGAGACTGAAACGATATAATTAAGAGTTATATTTCCAATAGGAGAATAACCTTGTGGGATTATGTCTAACGGGGTCATCGCACCAATTGTTGAGACATGAATCGTATATATTACGTAACAACTAACCTCGTTAGTGAGTTAGCTAATCTATTAAAGGAAAAGAATTGGATGTCTAATTAAGTTAGTGGGTTAATTAGTTTTGGGTTAATTGAGGGACGAAATGTGTCAATTGGCCAAAGTTGTATTATGGTTAAAAAGAAGAAGAGAAGAATCGATTTCCAGGGGATGGAAATTGTTCTCCACAACTAAAACACACACAAAACACCTAGTTCATTCTTCAAGTACAATCCAGCCAAAATCATGATGTTGATTAAGTGCATGCGTGAGATATTGGCCATCTACACTCTCTTAAACCCTAAGGTATCACTTACTTACTTCCTTTGATTTCATGAAAAACTCATGATTTATGAAGATGAGGGTTTTGGGGTATTTTATAAAAACCTGAATTAATGATGGCTATAGATTTTGTAGGAACCGCTCGTGTAAAAATAAATAAAACAAATTATATTACGATTACAAATCAAAAGGAAATGCAAAAGCAGAAATTACAATACGATTACAACTGAAAGAAACAAAATACAAGAAAGGAGTAGAAGCAGAATAAAAAATAAAGGCTGAGGATCATGTTGAACACGGGGCCCTTAAAACAAATTCCGAGTCTATTATCGAGAACTCGTTTTGTTTCCCAGGGTACAACAGCCGGAACAACAAGAGTGCTGCCGGAATTGGCTCTGACCTGAAAAGATGTACCTGAAACAGCAAGAAGACAGAATAGATTGTTGGAGAAGAAGAAAGGTGAATGTTCAGAACAGTATGTGTCTGAGGTGTGTCTCCAACCAAGGGTCTCCTTGGTATTTATAGAGTCCTTAATCATATCAGTTTCGGAAAGCATTAAAAACGAAAATAAATGTCATTGAACGTCTTCAACGGCATTTATTACGTTCTTAAAGTTTCAAACGAAACTGTTTGACTAGACCGTTACACCTCTGAGCTATTGCTGATCGAGCTGCGCGAGTCCGCGCACGCGCCCCTAAGCACAACGGACTTATCGTTTTACGTCAGCGGAACTAGCCCTCGTAGCTGCGCAGAACGTCGTTACGTTCTACGTCACTCGAGCGCCTGCGCGGAAGCATCCGCGCAGACCAGGACGCAACCTGGTTGTCTGCTCGTACTCGCGCGCCATCACCTACCACTGGGTCCTATACAGAGGACCACGAACCTGCGTTCAAAAATACTAAGGCGGCTCTCAAGCGGCTCGCGGTGATGCGAAGTGCAAAAGTGCGCCATCAAAGCCCCACATTGCGCCCATCGCCCACGCCACGCGCGCGTGTGCGAGTTAGGGTGCTCCACACCCTTCGCGAGTTCCACAGTGTGTGCTCCCATGAAAGAATTAGGAATGAGTGTTCCCACTTATATACCACTCATGGCATCATCACTCCTCCAATGTGGGACAAGTTCCACTAGTCCACTTTGTTCCAAAAATTCAGCAACTAGTGTTTTATTCACCAATCTTTGAGCATAGATATCTCATTCCTCTTAGCTCCGTTTTGGACGTGATTTGGTTCGTTGCGAAGCTTTCACAACATAGAACATAAACGCACAAAGAAATATATTATTCAACCTCTGTTTCAAATATATATTTCAGTCCAAAGTTAGGAAAAAATCATTTTCCTATATTTTGTGAAAATAGCATTTCCACTAAATTTCCAACAGGTTTCTATATGTTTGTAGACATCAAAGAAACTATAAAACGTGATAAAAAACTATGTATTGTATGATTCATGTGGATTATGATGATGCTTGTAGGTGTAGGTAGTGAGTTTTAACCCAAATGTTGAACTACACATGTATATGGAGAATCCTTACACTAGTATGTGTTAACTTGTCATATAGATGTGCTAAATGATAAATTGAACTTTTAATGATGATTAATCAAACGAATGGTAAAGTTTGAGAAGTCCATAAGGCTTAGAATTCACTTGTAAAAAGGATGCTCATGAAGTGTTTGATAAAATGCCTACATGAAACATAAATTGAGTTAAATGGTATAAAATAGTATGAAATTCATCACTTTTGACAGCTTTAGATAGTCATCTCGTAAAGGCCATATTCACTCGTTATTTGGAGTTAGAACTTAGAAGACGAGCCTTATATCGTTGAAAACCTTGTTGCGCATACTACATTTCATATTTAGTCATGAGAGGCTGGTTATGAGATCTAGTGGGTCAAAACAGCATTAAAATTTAGTAAAATCGTTTTGACTGCAAGCTGTTGCACATAATTTAATTTCTGACCTGGTCTTTGACAAATCATATAAAATCATAGAAAAATCATATGGAGGTTTTCTTTATATGTATGGAAACGTCTTTGAATGTAGAACATTTCTTATTTGAAGGTTGAAGTTAGATTATGAGGTTTAAAAAGGGAAAAGTGACCCGAACAGCTACTGCGCAAAAAGTACAACAATGAAAAGAATGTGTTTTATGAACTTAAAACATATGATTGTCTAGATACCAATTTCCTAAACACTAAATATTGCTTCGGATGAATGTTTGCGATTGCTAAGGTGTGTTTAACTTGTTTGTACGTAATAATTGGTATGTATACTTATCTATGGTCGGTTTGACTTTTGAAAGTCAAGTTGACCCAAAACTAGGATCTTGATAAATGGGCATGTGGAAATCCATGAATTTGTAGCCGTTGTTACTTAATGCACTAAGAGGTTTAGAAATATGGAAAGTTAGCATGTGTATGGGATGTTAACTCGATATTAACCTAAGCTAATTATATTTTTATGTAAGGAAGTAGCTCGTTATGAGCTAAGGATAAATAAAATGAATACATGTATTATGGATAGTAAGAAAATTCTATATAATATATTCTAACAAACAAGTTTAACATGTCCCTAAGTTAGGTACAAGAACTAGGGAGCAAATGGGTCAAACGGATGCAAGCTTAACGTGTATAGACGAAAGAGCAAATACGAGGTAAGTATTACTTACACAATTAGACTATAGATATGGCGTAAGTGTTGCATATAATTGGTTTAATCTTCTGTATGGGACAATGGTAGGACCCCAAGGGTGAAATCCATTTTGCGGCTCAACTCATGTAAACTCGTGACAAAACATGATTTATAATAATAAATGAAACAATGTGTTGTGACTAAATGGTGAAATTCATCAAACGGGCCAATTGACAAAGCTAAGTGCTAAATGGTATTCTAAACTCAAGGAATACATGGAATCATTTGAATGAAGTAGTTAGGTATTTTGGTAAATGGAACAAGTGTTGTTGTCACTTGAACCATAGGTAAGAGCTTGGATGGTATAGTGTTATGAACTATGAGACTTAACGGGTTAAATGGTGACATTCTCATCATTTGAGTTCGAAACTTGATGCTTGTATGCCAAGAAATAAGATTCATGAGGTTAAACGGGTCAAATGGTGAAGTATTACCATTTAGGTCTCGAGAGATTAATGTTTGTCAATTTAGAATGTATACAGGTGAATACATTGGAGAATGGGCACTTGATGCCTAGAGCCATGATAACGGTTGCAAGGTATGGAAATGGGTCAACGTTATCCGGTAAGTCTGTAGTTAAATGAAAACCCTTGGGCGAAGTGATATGAGTATAAAAACCATACACATGAAGCGTGGGTGCCAAATTGGTAAGTTTTATGCTATTTATGCCTAATGCGCGCCACGACGCCTAAAAATGACTAAACATTAATGAAACTGTGAAATTGAGGAAACTAAGTCCGTAAGGGTTTAGGAGGTTTTCTAACAAATTAAATGGTCAAAGCAACGAATTTAAATCAAGTAGTGTCGCCATGGGTGGCAAAATTTGGAATATTTGTCTCTAAGGGTGTTTTTGGGAATTCTAAAGATTTACCAAAGGTTAAATCCAAGAACCAGGTTATAACAAGAAAACCAAACGATGTTGTTACTTTAACAAGTGTCCAAATGGGTTGATAATATGGTTGTTAAGATTTTTGAATGGTTAAGAAAGGTTTTGCATAACATTTGGTCCTTAACGGGTCAATTTGGGTAAACAACATAAGTTTTTGAGTAACCGAATGGGAAATGATATCTTGCAAGCATGACAAATGGTATCGACGAGTCCCCAAGTGTCCTTGGGGATGGTTTCAAACCTTAGAAAAAGCGTAGCCAAAGTTTGGGAAACAACAAGGGAATTGACTAAGGCATGTGCAACAGCAGCCCCAGATCGTAGCTTACGGCCTGAAACCGTAAGATACGGTTTAAATGAAGCAAAAAAATCAGAAATCATGAACCATAATCTACGGTTCGAAGACCGTAGCTTACGGCGAGAGAAATATTTCAGAAAAGGTGAACCGTAAGCTATGGTTCAACAACCGTAGCTTAAAGCGGGTTTAAAACCCAAATTATTTGTTATTCCACTTTAGTTTGTTCGTTCTGTTTTCGACACGTATTATCGTTTTTAACTATCTTGAATGTGTTACTATCAACACAACTAACCATTCCTTATGTAATGGTGCTAGGTGTTCATTCAAATGAAAGTTCCGAAGAAAGGATCAAACCGCGAGGAGAGCTGAACACACCCGAACACTCATAAGCTTTCGCAATAGACTCCCATTTAAAACACATACCTTTGTATAGGTTTGTATTACTTAATAATGTAAATTTATGTGTTACCATCAAATATAAAAATGAAATGGGTCGTCCTTTCATAAATAATAAAGTTTTAATTGGAAGTGATTTTTATTTAAGGCCTAACCTCATAAGTTTAAGCGTTAATCACGTGTTTACAGGTTAGGGTATTACACTGGGCCACCAATAGTCTCTTTTTAAATCATAGTACATTTTAGTGGCTCCAAGATAGATTGGGAACTAGATTTGTGTGCCTCTTCCAGTATTATTTTTCTTATGTCTCATGTTCCTAAAATCCATACTCGGCCTAATTTTAACTTGACTCCATTTTCGTTTTCAGTTAAGTCTTTAACTTGTCCAAACATCCTCTCATTCTTTACGTTCCCCTCCCTTAAGACCTCAGCTTATGCAGTCTTAATTTCAATCATCAAATCCAAATTCAGTGTTAAGTTATAAGCTCTAACCTTAATAGATGGATATTTTTCCTTTTGGCTTAGAGCATCAACAACTACATTTTCTTTTCTTAGATAATACATGATTTCACAATCGTAATCCTTTATTAACTCCAACCACCTACCCTGTCTTATATTTAGATCCTTTTGTTTGAAGAAATACTTCAAACTTCTGTGATATGTGTAAATGGTGCATTTGGTCCCATACGGCCGTATAAATAATGCCTCCATATCTTCAAAGTAAAGACCACTACTACAAGCTCAAGATCATGGGTTGGGTAGTTAGCTCACTTAGTTTTAGTTGTCGAGTGGAATAAGCTATGACTTTCCTACGCTGTATAAGTACACATCCTAATCCCTGATTAGATTTATCTGAATACATTACCAGATATTCGATTCCATTTGGTAAGGTTAATATTGGAGCTTAAGTTAGACGCCTCTTCGGCTCTTGAAAAGCTTTTTCTTGATAATCGGCCCACACAAACTTTACATCCTTCTTTGTTAGTTTGGTAAGGGGTGTCGCTATCTTAGAAAAATCTTGAATGAACCATCGGTAGTACCCAACCAATCCTAGTAAACTTCTTACTTCAGTGGCAACTTAGGTTACTCCCATTTTGTTATAGCTTCTATCTTCGTGGGATCAACTCGTATCCCTTGAGCATTTATTACATACCCCAAGAACTACACCTCTTGTAGCCAAAATTCACACTTTGAGAATTTAGCATACAATTTATTATTTGTTAATGTTTCTAGAACTTCTCGTAAATGATATATGTGATCATCTCGAGTCTTAGAGTAAACTAGAATATCATCGACGAACACGATAACCTACTTATCTAGTATCGACTTACATACTCGATTCATCATGTCCATAAATGCAGTTGGAGCATTAGTTAATCCAAAGGACATGACTAAGAATTCATAGTGTCCATACCTGGTACGAAATGCCGGCTTCGATTTTAGCGAACCAACATGCTCCCTACAGCTAATCAAACAAATCATCCATCCTAGGTAGCGGATACTTATTCTAGATAGTTAGCTTATTTAACTCATGGTGGTCTATACACATTCCAAGACTACCATCTTTCTTCGTCAGTACTTATGCACCCCATGGTGAGATACAATGCAATAGTTCCTAGTTTGACCTCATTTAGTAAACAACTCTTAATTAATAAATTTTTTAATTCACATGAGATTACTTAGTTAAAGAAGTGGTACACGTTTCATGATGGTCACGGCGTGGTGTATTTGGAAATCTCAAAATGAAAAAAAAATTAAAGGACATGTGTCACACTCCGCCAAGGCGGAATCACGAGGCATGACATGAAAGGTTTTCAAGCACAAGATTCAAGAAAACATCTAATATAACATAAGTTTTGGATACCAAATTGTTTAAAAGTTTACAACCATAATAAAAATGTATTGTTTCAAAGCCAAGTGTTCATAATTAAAAATCACAAAAGACGGTATCCATGATGCATGCGTACATCATATCCCAAGTTCCATCCATAAAATTTAGTTATCTGAAAACATGCATAAAAACTTTGTCAACATAAAGTCGGTAAGATTCGTAAATGTAAAGTTAATGAAGTCCATGAATGACCAAATAATGTCTAGCTAAGACAATAACAAATGTGACCAACCATTGTAAAACTAGGTAAAACTTGCATGTCTTTCCCCAAAATATAAGATAGTAAAAAGGGTCTGTGAAACTTACCACAAGTCCGTGCAAAAGCTAGCAAGAATCTATGTCCGATGTACTAGGAATCTGACCAACACGTCTTATATAAGATGGACATCTTAGGTCTAACTTAATGTTTCTTTGTATAAATAGTTCACCCAATTTGTGTAATATGTTAGTTTGGATGGCATTGGTGACTTTTATGTTTTCAAAATGTCTGGTGAAATGTGTAAATAAAAATATTGTCCAAATATCCGTGTTTTACTATATAGAATATTCTCCCAAAATATTTATAATATTCTAACATATGTTCAACTTACAAAATATATGCTTATGATAAAATGAGTTGGTTTATATTTATCCATGTTAATCATGTATACCTATGTATGCAAACCCACACACATGCTCACATTATTATCTATGTATGTATCAACATTCATGAACACACATATCCATATATATATATATATATATATATATATATATATATATATATATATGTAACATTTCGCATTTAATATCTATACGTTACGAATGATTTAAATAAAACGTCAAGTTCCATTATTATTATTCACATTTTATTATTTTTGTGGCATTTTGGGAACCCTAATACTATTAATTATATATAATATACTTATATATATAATATAGATATAAAAAAAATACTTTGCTTGGGCCGGGACTCGAACCCGCGCCCAAGCCGGCCAAACATACACAATGTCTTAACCATCTGAGCCACACGAACAACTTGTTTCAACTCCAGCTTGCAATTCTTTTAACCCGACATTGGCTTCTTCACAGTTGACTAGAAAAGTCAACTGTGACAGCCAAACTACCATAATTAACATCTTCAACGCGTAATTGATCCTGAATAGGAATGATTTCGTGATCACCGGCCTGTTATGAGTCAACACACGATCAATTACCCTTTAAAACTTACCAAGTTTACGTTTATACGCGTCACTCATTGAAGACGAAGTCAAACCTACCATTACGATCATCCAAGCAACCACACTATAAATTGGACACCTCTGGACAATCACAACTCGCCGAATACTCTCTTCCAACCCCCAATTTCTCTTGTTAATCTACTGTTCTTGAGTTTTGATCGTGAGTTTGACTTTAAGCTTTGACCGATCGTTCGTGTTCATAACGTGTTTGTAAGTAACATTTTTTTGTGGGATTTATTGTTCGGCATACACACAACATTAACCCTAAGATTAATTGGGTTAATGTAGTGTGATTTGATCAATTGTAAAAATTAGGGTTCGAATGATTCATTTGGGGAAGAAAACTGTTTCCACGTATACTATATAATTTTAACGAACTAAAACCAAACACAACCACTGGTCTGGACCAAGTGGTTGTGCTTGGTGCCTTCTGAACCGGCCACGCGAGTTCGAACCGTGGCAGCAACATTCCTTTTTCTTTTGTTTTGTTTTATTTAGAAATAATCAAGTTTTAATATATATTACTTTTAAAAATTCATTTTAAAATACTAAAACACTTTTAAAAATTCTACAAAAATTATTTTGTGTTAATCTAGTGTAAAAGTTTAACATACAATTTTTAGTTTTCAAAAATTTATTTATTTAATATATAAAATAAATAAATCAAGTTTATTCTATTTAATTTATAAAATTCTATAAAAATATCAAAACAATCTTATAAATTTCCACAAAAATTACTCTGAGTTTTTATAACAATAAACTTTTCTGAAATGATTTTTATTTCTGAAAAATCATTTATTTAATATTTTTAATCAATTTTTGTTAGTTTTAATCATAGTTAAATCATAATAAATTCATTTTTCAATATTTTTGCACCAAAATTTTATATAAATTATTTCTGATTATTTGGAACAGAAATATAATTTTTAATCTAATGAATCTTTAATTTTAGCATTTTTAAATATTAAAGTTAAATTTTGACAATTTGAAATAAATAGATTTAATATTCTATTTTTAAGAAAATAATTTTATAAAAAAATATTTTTATACTTTAAACACATTATTGCGACCATCTTAAATTCAAATTTTATAAAAAGACTTTCATTTATTTAATTATCAAATTTCTCTTATTTATTAAAACATTTTATTATTAATCCAACAAATGTTTATCCCCAATTCGAAGCCCTAGAACATATACAATTGTAGACTAGATAAACTTAGACATATTTATTACCTTATTATAGGGTGATACTTGACATATTTGGGCAATGTAACACCCCAACCGATGGCGGAAACATCGAGGTGTCACGTAAGAATGATTGTTCAGTAGCACATGGTAGACAAATTTTAATTAAAATATAATTAAGGCAAAATATCCAAAGTCGAATTACATAACAAAGTTTTAAATAAAAGTCTAGAACATCAAATAATCCAAACAAGCATAAACTTCAATAAAGATCTTCTCATGCTAGTACTCTAATCTTCATGCCTCATTATTTCCTGTTGAGTTGTAAAAATAGGGGGTCAACTAGAAGTTGGTGAGAATACATAAGCCATGTCAAGCAAGTAGTTTAAGTATAAAAGTTTAGCAATTCATATGTCTATCGTAAGTTTAAGTCTACATGAATAAACATGATATGTTGAATCGACATAATCAAACCTCCGACTAGTTTAGGTCCATCCCGTCATCCACGGTTCACCTTATTAATATGTTGGAACGATAACAATCACCCGCGCTCCCCATAAAAGATGGTCAACGAATCTAGGTGGGATTGTCAATCCAATAGATCTATTATTGAGTATCGCCGGCTTGGCCATAGCTAATGATTATGTAATGTTGAAACTCGTTGAAACTGTTGTTGTCTAATTCATGAGGCATTAAAGTTTACAACTAGACATGCATGTAGAATTGCTTATGTAAAATGTTGCAAGTATGAAGAATTGCATAAACATGGTTACGTAAACTCACCTTAGTATAGTATTAAGTCTTGAGAAATAGTATGAGTGTAGCCCAAAAGATTGCCAAGTATTACCCTATGTATAAGGTAACAAATAAGTCTAAGTCTATCTAGTCTACAAGTATATTCTAGGGTTTCGATTTGGGGATAAACATTTGTTGGATTAATAATAAAATGTTTTAATAAATAAGAGAAATTTGATAATTAAATAAATGAAAGTCTTTTTATAACATTTGAATTTAAGATGGTCACAATAATGTGTTTAAAGTATAAAAATAATTTTTATAAAATTATTTTCTTAAAATTAGAATATTAAATCTATTTATTTCAAATTGTCAAAATTTAATAAAAAATACTAAAATTAAGGATTTATTAGTTTAAAAATTATATTTCTATTCCAAATAATCAGAAATAATTTATATAAAATTTTGGTGCAAAAATATTGAAAAATGAATTTATTATGATTTAATTATGATTAAAACTAACAAAAATTGATTAAAAATATTAAATAAATGATTTTTCAGAAATAAAAATCATTTCAGAAAAGTTTATTGTTATAAAAACTCAGAATAATTTTTGTGGGAATTTATAAAATTGTTTTGATATTTTAATAGAATTTTATAAATATAATAGAATAAACTTGGATTATTTATTATATATATTAAATAAATAAATTTTGGAAATCTAAAAATTGTATAGTAAACTTGGTCATCAGATTAGCATAAAATAATTTTTATAGATTTTATAAAGCACTTTTAGTATTTTAAAACTATTTTTAAAGAATAAAGGAAATATAAGTATAAAAGATGACTAAAAAAAATAGTTGTTTGTGCCAGGATTCGAACCCGAGTCCTTGGCCGAGCCAACGCCTTAAATCACAAGCCCAGACCAGTTGGTCTGGACCCTCAGAACGATTAAGATTGGTTTTAACTAGTTATAATACTAGATAGTCTAATTTCGTTTATTGTAAAAAAAAATAAAAGCTTGTGCCTGGGTTCGAACCCAGACACGAGCCGGTACATGTTAACACACTGAGGTATCACCATCTGATCTGGGCATCAGATCTGTTTGTGTTTTAGTTTTCAAAATATTTAATGAATACGCGAATTGGTCATCTTCCCCAAATAAATAAGAACAAACCCTAGAATTACAATCTGTTTTAAAACCACGATTACAGGCCAATTAACCATGGGGTTTAGTATTATAAAGGACCGATTTACATAATGAAACATACCAGACTCGATCGGGGTGGAACGTGGCCAAGAGTATTACGATTAAAAGCTCCAGAATTCGAACAATTGGTTGTTTTTGCGTGGAAATTAAGGTAGGGGGAAGCTTTATCGGTACGTAGAGATTGTTAGGGAGGTTTCAATTTATACTAATCGTTCGTTCTTGTAATTTTGGGAAGATTGGCCCGTATTAATACGTATACGCGTATTATTTATGAAATTGGAATGTTTTAGATCAAGAATTGGCGTGGGGAATACTCTAGGGTGTCGGTTATATTATTTCCATAGTTGTTTGCGATTAGTAAACACGGATTGGGGTTGATTTGAAATGGATTTGGTTCGTAGTTGACTTTCTAAAGTCAATTGTGCAGTTATGAAAGAGTTTATGTTTATTTTGGTTGGTATCTAGACACAACATGGGCTGTAGCCCAGCTGGTTAGTACATGTGTGTAGAAGACCCGCTGTGGACGCGGGTTCGAGTCCCGGTCCATGCAGATTATTTTTTTTTACAATTATTTCACTAATATTTTATTATTATAAGTTTATAGTATGGTCATATAAGCCCGAAAATGTCACGAAATATTTTTTTTAAAACGTACTGGAATATCAAAATGCAATGTTTTATTGATTAAATGCTTAAACGAAAAAAAATACGAAATGTTACAGGCAACACCACTATTCTATTCTTCAAGAGATAACATTTTGCTAAGGTGAGTTTTACATAGCCCCTTTTCTACTTATCACTGTTTTTGGGGTGAAACATGTTACAACATCATTTATGCAATTCAATCATCAATGTGTCTATGTGTTTTTCTATGTTGCATTATGTCTTGAACATGACTAGGGTAAGCACAATTCTAGCATAATCATTAACATTGATCAGCCGACGGTATACATTGATAGATCTATTGGACTGACAATCCCACCCGGATACGTGCCTCCTACAAAGGTAGCGTGGGTGTTTGTTACTGCAATATAAACGAGTGAACCATGAGCGTATGGGATGTACCACAATACAACAGTCACAAGGGTTGATTATGCACTCGATTTACTTCTAGTATGTTTTCACATATGGACTAGATTGCCATGACACATGAATTGCACAAACAAATTTTATTTCGATTATCAAAACCTATGTAATTCTCACCAACTTTTGTTGACCCAAAATATTTTCAACTTAACATGTTTCAGGTTCTACTTGCTTGAAGATTAGAGTTAATACTTGAAGATGCGTAGCTAGTATTTGTTGATTTGATGTACAAATTCTTAGAACAATTGTATGTAATTTATTTAAATCATTTATTGAAATTATCATTCACCATGAGCTACTGAACAATCATCAATACGTGACATCCCGATGTTTCCGCCATCGGTTGGGGTGTTACAGATTGGTATCAGAGCCATGGTTATAGGGAATTAGGTTATTAGAAAAATAATCTAGTCTATAACCATAGGATTTAACCAGTACTTGCTTCTTTTACTTGCTATTCTCTATCTCCCTCCTACTTCTTATCCCTACGACAAGATTGCTCTCCATCACAAGATCTACTCTTAGACTAGTAGGACAAATCCTCAGGTTTAGCCTGAACCACCTTGAGATCTCGTCAAAGTTCTAGATTTTAATAACGAACACGTGCAATCTGGGAGGGTGAACGCCTGTATTCTGAGTCTTCTGTCTAGGCTGGCATTGCGCATATATCCCAATCAGACGAGGGACCCGGATGCCTACCTGGGAATTATCGGGATGAGTGTTCACTTATAGGCTAAAGCATGTCTTCACTATGTTATTAGAATCTGGAATCCTTGATAAGTCAACGTTTTCGTTTATTCGTTTTAATTAATGAATAAATGATTACATTCCTTATATCACCTCATTCATGTCATGCCTCATTGAACCTTCATTGTGTCCCTTACAGATCATGTCTCCACGTCGCAGCACTCGCAATAACAGTGGTGAAAACCAAGAGGAAAGTAGCAACAACCACAACACCAACCACAACAACAACAATAACAACAAAGGTGTTGATGCCCAACTGGCTGCGATTATTTCCCAACAAATGGCGCAACAAATCACAACTCTGGTTTCTAACTTGTTGGCTCAAGTCATCCCAATGAATGGGAACGGCAATGGAAATGGAAATGGCGATGGAAATCACATAAAGAACGGGACCTTAGTTCGGAAAGGCGAGAAAACAAGTATTGTGGCCGCGGTAACTACCGAGAACCAGAAGCGTAAGACCAGGAATCCTAATGTAAACCTCACTACACAAGCTTCAAACAAGAAACCCTATACAAGAAACTTTCCATTGTGTAACACATGCAATCGACATCATCCCACTGTTTCAGCGTGTCGCCTGTGCACCAATTGTGGTAGGTATGGCCATCTGGTCAACACATGTCGCGAGACCCCAAACCCTAATACCGACCAACCAGCCAACCCTGCTCAGGCTGCTAATCCTAATCGTCCTGGTAAATACAACTATGGTCAATGCTATGAATGTGGAAACCCAAATAACTTCTGTAACCGATGCCCTAAACTAAACCGAGATCAAGACCCTCCAGCTACTTAACAGCAAGCCCCACCATTTGAATGATGTCTGCTTTTAATTCTATGTATTAATTCAAGTAATAAATTTTAGTATTATCATAACACCTGGATGCATTCTTGTTTGAATGTGAACTAATTGTTATATCTATATTTAAATCATACTCATTATACTTGCTTACTTGTACAACAGTTAGTTGACTACCAAACGACCTACTCAACGATTGGTAGAGGTCATCACGTCTTTCCAACAGTCGGGAGAGGCCCTACAACCTGCTCAACGACTGGTGGAGACTATCGAACCTGCTTAACAATCGGTAGAGTCATAAAAGGACACAAAACCCTAATGTAAGGTAAATTGGTGATTGCGGTCCGGAACGTAATCATTAATTTACAGGTACGTTAAGGTAGTGTGAAATTTTATCAAGGTTTTCGGTAGTTGACCAATTGTAAACCTGGTGTTTTTCTTTTAACTTCGGGACGAAGTTCCTTAAAGTAGGGGAGACTGTAACATTTCGCATTTAATATCTATACGTTACGAATGATTTAAATAAAACGTCAAGTTCCATTATTATTATTCGCATTTTATTATTTTTGTGGCATTTTGGGAACCCTAATACTATTAATTATATATAATATACTTATATATATAATATAGATATAAAAAAAATACTTTGCTTGGGCCGAGACTCGAACCCGCGCCCAAGCCGGCCAAACATACACAATGTCTTAACCATCTGAGCCACACGAACAACTTGTTTCAACTCCAGCTTGCAATTCTTTTAACCCGACATTGGCTTCTTCACAGTTGACTAGAAAAGTCAACTATGACAGCCAAACTACCATAATTAACATCTTCAACGCGTAATTGATCCTGAATAGGAATGATTTCGTGATCACCGGCCTGTTATGAGTCAACACACGATCAATTACCCTTTAAAACTTACCAATTTTACGTTTATACGCGTCACTCATTGAAGACGAAGTCAAACCTACCATTACGATCATCCAAGCAACCACACTATAAATTGGACACCTATGGACAATCACAACTCGCCGAATACTCTCTTCCAACCCCCAATTTCTCTTGTTAATCTACTGTTCTTGAGTTTTGATCGTGAGTTTGACTTTGAGCTTTGACCGATCGTTCGTGTTCATAACGTGTTTGTAAGTAACATTTTTTTTGTGGGATTTATTGTTCGGCATACACACAACATTAACCCTAAGATTAATTGGGTTAATGTAGTGTGATTTGATCAATTGTAAAAATTAGGGTTCGAATGATTCATTTGGGGAAGAAAACTGTTTCCACGTATACTATATAATTTTAACGAACTAAAACCAAACACAACCACTGGTCTGGACCAAGTGGTTGTGCTTGGTGCCTTCTGAACCGGCCACGCGAGTTCGAACCGTGGCAGCAACATTCCTTTTTCTTTTGTTTTGTTTTATTTAGAAATAATCAAGTTTTAATATATATTACTTTTAAAAATTCATTTTAAAATACTAAAACACTTTTAAAAATTCTACAAAAATTATTTTGTGTTAATCTAGTGTAAAAGTTTAACATACAATTTTTAGTTTTCAAAAATTTATTTATTTAATATATAAAATAAATAAATCAAGTTTATTCTATTTAATTTATAAAATTCTATAAAAATATCAAAACAATCTTATAAATTTCCACAAAAATTACTCTGAGTTTTTATAACAATAAACTTTTCTGAAATGATTTTTATTTCTGAAAAATCATTTATTTAATATTTTTAATCAATTTTTGTTAGTTTTAATCATAGTTAAATCATAATAAATTCATTTTTCAATATTTTTGCACCAAAATTTTATATAAATTATTTCTGATTATTTGGAACAGAAATATAATTTTTAATCTAATGAATCTTAAATTTTAGCATTTTTAAATATTAAAGTTAAATTTTGACAATTTGAAATAAATAGATTTAATATTCTATTTTTAAGAAAATAATTTTATAAAAAAATATTTTTATACTTTAAACACATTATTGCGACCATCTTAAATTCAAATTTTATAAAAAGACTTTCATTTATTTAATTATCAAATTTCTCTTATTTATTAAAACATTTTATTATTAATCCAACAAATGTTTATCCCCAATTCGAAGCCCTAGAACATATACAATTGTAGACTAGATAAACTTAGACATATTTATTACCTTATTATAGGGTGATACTTGACATATTTGGGCAATGTAACACCCCAACCGATGGCGGAAACATCGAGGTGTCACGTAAGAATGATTGTTCAGTAGCACATGGTAGACAAATTTTAATTAAAATATAATTAAGGCAAAATATCCAAAGTCGAATTACATAACAAAGTTTTAAATAAAAGTCTAGAACATCAAATAATCCAAACAAGCATAAACTTCAATAAAGATCTTCTCATGCTAGTACTCTAATCTTCATGCCTCATTATTTCCTGTTGAGTTGTAAAAATAGGGGGGTCAACTAGAAGTTGGTGAGAATACATAAGCCATGTCAAGCAAGTAGTTTAAGTATAAAAGTTTAGCAATTCATATGTCTATCGTAAGTTTAAGTCTACATGAATAAACATGATATGTTGAATCGACATAATCAAACCTCCGACTAGTTTAGGTCCATCCCGTCATCCACGGTTCACCTTATTAATATGTTGGAACGATAACAATCACCCGCGCTCCCCATAAAAGATGGTCAACGAATCTAGGTGGGATTGTCAATCCAATAGATCTATTATTGAGTATCGCCGGCTTGGCCATAGCTAATGATTATGTAATGTTGAAACTCGTTGAAACTGTTGTTGTCTAATTCATGAGGCATTAAAGTTTACAACTAGACATGCATGTAGAATTGCTTATGTAAAATGTTGCAAGTATGAAGAATTGCATAAACATGGTTACGTAAACTCACCTTAGTATAGTATTAAGTCTTGAGAAATAGTATGAGTGTAGCCCAAAAGATTGCCAAGTATTACCCTATGTATAAGGTAACAAATAAGTCTAAGTCTATCTAGTCTACAAGTATATTCTAGGGTTTCGATTTGGGGATAAACATTTGTTGGATTAATAATAAAATGTTTTAATAAATAAGAGAAATTTGATAATTAAATAAATGAAAGTCTTTTTATAACATTTGAATTTAAGATGGTCACAATAATGTGTTTAAAGTATAAAAATAATTTTTATAAAATTATTTTCTTAAAATTAGAATATTAAATCTATTTATTTCAAATTGTCAAAATTTAATAAAAAATACTAAAATTAAGGATTTATTAGTTTAAAAATTATATTTCTATTCCAAATAATCAGAAATAATTTATATAAAATTTTGGTGCAAAAATATTGAAAAATGAATTTATTATGATTTAATTATGATTAAAACTAACAAAAATTGATTAAAAATATTAAATAAATGATTTTTCAGAAATAAAAATCATTTCAGAAAAGTTTATTGTTATAAAAACTCAGAATAATTTTTGTGGGAATTTATAAAATTGTTTTGATATTTTAATAGAATTTTATAAATATAATAGAATAAACTTGGATTATTTATTATATATATTAAATAAATAAATTTTGGAAATCTAAAAATTGTATAGTAAACTTGGTCATCAGATTAGCATAAAATAATTTTTATAGATTTTATAAAGCACTTTTAGTATTTTAAAACTATTTTTAAAGAATAAAGGAAATATAAGTATAAAAGATGACTAAAAAAAATAGTTGTTTGTGCCAGGATTCGAACCCGAGTCCTTGGCCGAGCCAACGCCTTAAATCACAAGCCCAGACCAGTTGGTCTGGACCCTCAGAACGATTAAGATTGGTTTTAACTAGTTATAATACTAGATAGTCTAATTTCGTTTATTGTAAAAAAAAATAAAAGCTTGTGCCTGGGTTCGAACCCAGACACGAGCCGGTACATGTTAACACACTGAGGTATCACCATCTGATCTGGGCATCAGATCTGTTTGTGTTTTAGTTTTCAAAATATTTAATGAATACGCGAATTGGTCATCTTCCCCAAATAAATAAGAACAAACCCTAGAATTACAATCTGTTTTAAAACCACGATTACAGGCCAATTAACCATGGGGTTTAGTATTATAAAGGACCGATTTACATAATGAAACATACCAGACTCGATCGGGGTGGAACGTGGCCAAGAGTATTACGATTAAAAGCTCCAGAATTCGAACAATTGGTTGTTTTTGCGTGGAAATTAAGGTAGGGGGAAGCTTTATCGGTACGTAGAGATTGTTAGGGAGGTTTCAATTTATACTAATCGTTCGTTCTTGTAATTTTGGGAAGATTGGCCCGTATTAATACGTATACGCGTATTATTTATGAAATTGGAATGTTTTAGATCAAGAATTGGCGTGGGGAATACTCTAGGGTGTCGGTTATATTATTTCCATAGTTGTTTGCGATCAGTAAACACGGATTGGGGTTGATTTGAAATGGATTTGGTTCGTAGTTGACTTTCTAAAGTCAATTGTGCAGTTATGAAAGAGTTTATGTTTATTTTGGTTGGTATCTAGACACAACATGGGCTGTAGCCCAGCTGGTTAGTACATGTGTGTAGAAGACCCGCTGTGGACGCGGGTTCGAGTCCCGGTCCATGCAGATTATTTTTTTTTACAATTATTTCACTAATATTTTATTATTATAAGTTTATAGTATGGTCATATAAGCCCGAAAATGTCACGAAATATTTTTTTAAAACGTACTGGAATATCAAAATGCAATGTTTTATTGATTAAATGCTTAAACGAAAAAAAATACGAAATGTTACAGGCAACACCACTATTCTATTCTTCAAGAGATAACATTTTGCTAAGGTGAGTTTTACATAGCCCCTTTTCTACTTATCACTGTTTTTGGGGTGAAACATGTTACAACATCATTTATGCAATTCAATCATCAATGTGTCTATGTGTTTTTCTATGTTGCATTATGTCTTGAACATGACTAGGGTAAGCACAATTCTAGCATAATCATTAACATTGATCAGCCGACGGTATACATTGATAGATCTATTGGACTGACAATCCCACCCGGATACGTGCCTCCTACAAAGGTAGCGTGGGTGTTTGTTACTGCAATATAAACGAGTGAACCATGAGCGTATGGGATGTACCACAATACAACAGTCACAAGGGTTGATTATGCACTCGATTTACTTCTAGTATGTTTTCACATATGGACTAGATTGCCATGACACATGAATTGCACAAACAAATTTTATTTCGATTATCAAAACCTATGTAATTCTCACCAACTTTTGTTGACCCAAAATATTTTCAACTTAACATGTTTCAGGTTCTACTTGCTTGAAGATTAGAGTTAATACTTGAAGATGCGTAGCTAGTATTTGTTGATTAGATGTACAAATTCTTAGAACAATTGTATGTAATTTATTTAAATCATTTATTGAAATTATCATTCACCATGAGCTACTGAACAATCATCAATACGTGACATCCCGATGTTTCCGCCATCGGTTGGGGTGTTACAATATACATATATTTATAGGTAGAGGATTCTGTAGGAAAATTGGTTTGTGTGTGAAGTGTGAGAAGGATTAAGAATTGACATGTAGCCATCATGTTTTTGATTTTGGAATGATGTTTTGGGTTGTTTTGGCTTGAAAAACACTTAACACAACAATATACAAAAATTTAAAACACAATCCAATGTATTATGGTCATTAAATTTAAATTACAGATAAAACACCCTACTAATTACTTAAAACACTCTGCTTAAATGTTCATGACATAATGTTTTAAGTTTTAAGTTATGTTTGGTGTTTTTCTAAACAAAACAATCCTAAACATCTAGGGGTGTAAATGACACGTAGCGGCTCGAGAGCTACTCGAGATCGGCTCGGTAAATTGCTCGAACGATTCGAGCCTTATCGAGCCCGAGCCCGAGTTCGAGGCTGAAATATGTCTCGTTTACTTATCGAGCCCGAGCTTGAGCCTTATATACAAAACTCATTTAGGCTCACGAGCCTAAACGAGCCCAAACAAATGTTTTATTATTTTTTTATATGTGCAATTTCGTCCTTTGAATATGTTCACTTTAATTAATAATATTGGTGAGCGAGCTCGAGCCAAGCTTTTGCTCGTTTAAGCTATTAAAGCGAGCTCCAGCCAAGCTTTTAGGTCGTTTTAAATTATTTTTAAACTACCTCGAGCCGAGCCGAGCTCGAGCTCTTAGGTTTTACTTTCAAGCCGAGCTCGAGCTTAGAATAGTAGGCTCGAACCGAGCCGACCTCGAGCTCGAGCCACAGAAAAGCATGACGAGCCGAGCTCGAGCCTAGTCGGGCTTGAGCTCGGCTCGGCTCGTTTACACCCCTAATTAAACATCATGAATACGTCCAAAAAAATGATGCATACAAATCAATTTTTAATCCTTCTCACACTTCTCACACAAACCAATTTTCCTTCAGGAACCCTACCCTATATATATATATATATATATATATATATATATATATATATATATATATATATATATATATTCGCACATAGGGTTGGGTTAAATTAAAAACCCTCACGAGTTGTGAAAACCCGTGAAAACCCTATGTAAAAACATTTTTTTTCCTTGATTTTTTCAAAATAGCTTTTATATTCAATTTTATTAGTTTTGGCCCAAAAAAAATCAAAAAAGCGCCGAGTAGATTATTTGTTACACATATATGTTACATAAATTTTTTTATGTGTAACAACAAAAAAATCTATGTAACATCTGTGTTACGTAATTTTTTTTAAAAAAAATCTATTCGGCGCTTTTTTGATTTTTTTGGGCCGAAACTCATACAATTAAGTATACAAGCTATTCTAAAAAAATTAGAAAAAAACAATGTTGTTACATAGGGTTTTCACGGGTTTTCACAACTTAAGAGGGTTTTCACAGGATACTTAGCCTTCGCACATATACACATACATATATGTATATAGTCGCACATATACACATACATATATGTATAACAGACACACACACATCTATGTATATACACTTTGCACACACACACAAATATCTATATATATATATACGGCACACACCTAACATTCGAACCCATTAACATACATACAAGCATTCACATATGACTTGCCTTATTCTTGTTAGTTTATTAGTTACTATTTTGTTGAAAGGTGATTTATTAACTTGGGTGAACACTAGTAAGTTAATATTTATAGGAATGGAAAGGAATATAGGTTTAGTTACACCTCCAATCGTCGAATAGTCGAAAGAGAGTCGTGAGCTTCTAGAATGGAGCATCCTAAGCATGTGGTCTTGAGTTTTGGTTTGAGGATAGTGAGTCGTAAGGGGGTATGGCTGGAGAGTTTGTGAACTTAGTAGTTGATATGAGATTGAGAGGTATGGAAAACAAATGAGGTTCAATCCTTTGGGCCTATATATAGTGATCGAGAGTAGGGATGAGCATATTGCACCGAATACCGAACCGAGAGTGTTCGGTATCGGTATTGGTACTCACATTTGAAGGTTTTCGGTTTCGATATTTTCGGTATCGGTACGGGATCGGTATGGTATCGATATTTTAAGGTAAAATACCGATACCATATCGGTACTGTACCCTATGTTTTCGGTATCGGTATTGGGTTTCGGGAATTTTCAAGATCAGTATCGGTCGGTTCATCCCGAACTCATCCCTAATCGAGAGAGAGGGAGACCGGAGAGAGTGAGAGATGAGAGGGAGAGAGATGTTGGGGGAAAGGTTGGACAAAAGAGGAGGTCAACTTCCATGAATCCTTGTAATTACAAGAATCTTTCCATAATGTTGTTTAGTCTTAGTTGATGCCAATCTAATGTAAGTGACTTATCCCTTGTCATAAGTGAAAGACATAACACATGACTCTAGATTTTATATCACATCCATGTGAATGACATTACAAGAGATTTTTAGATTGATTTGGAAGCAAAGAAAGATTGTATGGGGAAAGGGGTTGTGACGGCTTAAGGAGTCAAGAGGGACAAGACTTAAGCTAATTTGGGAAGGTCAACTATCTTGATTTTTTTAGGGATTATGGTGGGTAACCTTTATAGGATAAGATCATGCTTTAGTTGAGTGACTTGATACTTCCTTTTTCTTGGTGTCTTGGGTTGAAAATGACAAGGAAAAGAAGGGAGGTTCATTTGTTTAATCAACAACTATGGATTATAGTGTCATCTCATGTTCAAATGACAAGGAAAAGAAAGTCCATGTTCCTCAATGTTACTTTATTTACTTTAGCTCTCACCGCCATCTCCATCATGGTTCTTATTTTGCTAATCTCCCTCGAGAATTCGTTATCGGCTTCATTAGCGCTTTGTTTTTTTTTTCCCTTTGTCCCTTCCAACTGGTCTACTTAGGGGAGACGTGGGATGACCCTCCTCAAAGTTTAGGTCTATCCCCACGTGAGCATCCGAGCTTGTGGAGGAGACGAACTTTCCCGAAGAAGTAGTCTTGGTCCGCTTTGGTGAGCCGCATTCTCTCATTTCTTCAACCGTAATTAGCTCGACCCATTTGGAGCAATTATGAAGCATTCTCCACAAGTAGTCCACATCCCACGTTTTCATGGTCTTGTACTTGCGAAAAACCTCATCCTTCCACTCATCGCAAGTGAACTTGTAGACATCAAGATCGCTAGCTCCACTTACTCGCATTCAATTAGCATTCCTGTTATGAATATTTGTAAATAAGCCCATGTATTTTCTAATTTCGGCCCACCGACCGGAAATCATATCTAGGGAACGCATTTCACTCCCCACTTGTGCGTAGAAAATATCTTGGATTCGTCTCTAAAAAGCCTTCACCCATTGATAGTCAGCTACAAAAATAATAACAAAAAAATCAAAAAAAAAAAAAAGTCTTTAAGTAACAACATCATATATTTACATAAAAAAATATATCGGCTTGTAGATCTTCCGAAACCTCCACCCACGCACGACAAAGAGCTATTTTTCCATCTTTTGTCCACGGCATCACTTGTCGTTTTGGATGTACATCTTGTTTGGGCGGTTCGCCACCTCTCCCACCACCCCTTGACGCCGTCGTGCCACCTCTCCCACCACCCCTCCTTTGCCCTTGCTTTTTTGGGGTTGCAACTTGCGTATCCGGAATAACAAAATCCGGAATAACTTTCTTCGATTTCGCTATTGTGCCATACCCGTCTTCATTTAGGAACTCAAACGCTGGTGTGCAACATCCTTCCCATTGCGATTGATCAATTTCAGTGTGTAGTTTGAACGTTTGAAAATTGTTGTATTGTTTGTGAATTTTTGTGATTTTGTTGTAAATGAAATAAAAATGTTTTTTTAAATAAAAGTTCAAAACTAGCCATTGGCCAACGGCTAGTTGCTTCCAACGGTCATCTTTTCCTCGCCAGCCCACGCGAGCAAGCTAGCATGGGCTCGCTCGCACTGGCGTTCACACACACCTGTTGTGTTTCACGCGATTCACGTGGATTCGTTGGTGGCTCACGACTACTCGCTCGCAAGCCATAACACATTACAAATCTTTATCAAATGATTAAAAAGGAAAAATAGAAAGATGCAACTACAAGAAAATCTATACATATAATAAACCAAAACCATTTTAATGACATGGCACTTAAAGAGGCATTCTCCTCATTGAGTGTGCCATGTGTCATCCCATGTGGCATTGAGATATTTTAGGAAAAAAATAATTTAAAAACAAAATTAGATTTTTCTCTCTTATGTTTACTCCCATAATTTTTAAACGTTAATATCTTTTATATACGAGATTTTTTAAAGAAAAAAATTACACCAAATTAATGAGCGTTTTATTATCTTTCCAACGAGTACCATAGTGCTATATAAAAAACGGAGAAAAAAAACGACTATTTTTTGTTGGGTTTTGTTCAAACAGGAAAAAAAAACACAAAGTGTTCATGTAAATCATTAATCATGTATAGACAAGTCACTAATTATATTCAAATCAGTAAATATGAATTCTATTTTAAACATGCGTTAGCATTGGAGTTATACATTGTTTTAGGTTATATATTAATATTAGAGTTATACATTGCTTAAGGTTAAGCGTTAACATTGGAGATATATTTTTAATTGTTTTAGGTTAGCTGCTACTCGAAGCTTTCATGCATGTAACTGTAAAGCGCATCATTCTATTTCATATGTAAAATTAATATGTTATATTAGATTTTTCAACCCCAGGACGTTCCCGGGGTATAATCTAGTAGAAGTATATTTATTACGTGTTAAGTAATGGTATAATAACAAAGAGCATTTAAAAAGATAAATTTTTTTTTTTTTGAAAGGCATTTAAAAAGATAAATGTCGACTAGGTTACTTCATCTACTTCTCTTCCTATATGGCCCACAATTAAATGATCCACCACGTTAAGCCTCCGCTCTAACTCCGGCTTCTCCGGTTCACCCATGAATGTATCCTTCATTTATTGCACTTTAGGCCATGTTTGGCTCTCATTCTTCTTATCTCCTTATCTCTTTCTTCTACCTCCTTATCTCCTTAATTAAAAGGTTATAAATTGGGTTTGATTCCTGTCGGAGCCATATTTACCACATGTGAGGGTTCCACCTGGGGAGATCCCCAATCCAGGTGAAATGTGTAATCAGTACAGGTTGGCCCAGGGTGTTAGCCGGAGCTCCATCGGTTGCCCCATTTGCCGTTCAAAAAAAAAACTTATCTCCTTTTCAACCCACAAAACCCCCTTTTCAACCCATTTACCAAACAATATTTTCTCCTTATTAACTTTTTGATTAAGTCAAAAAGTTATAAGGAGGCCAAATAAGGAGAGCCAAACATGTACTTAAAGGAAGAAATGTTTTTTTTAATCATATATTTGAAATATTAGATTTAATGATATTTGTTTCAGCTTCTGAATAGAACTGTTAAGGCTAAACCATTAAGATTTGAGATGTTGCTGAACAGTGAAACACTGAATCATTAAGCACTGAACTAGGTTGAACCTTAATAAGACTCTCCTACCAATTTGGGATAAGAAAACTAACCATTAAAAGGTCCAACTTAATGATTCAACACTTAACCATTCAGACATCTTAACCATTCAGATCTCTTAATGATTCAGCTCTTAATCAACCAAACAGCCCCTTAGTATTACAAATTCTTTTAACTTTTAATTAATCATAAAAAATAGTGTAAAACCGCATAAATATTTCTCTTTGCTCTAAATGTGATGCATAACACAATTATGTAATCGCCTACTCCACTCTTTTCTTACTATTATTGTATATATCAAGCACCAGGGCCGGCCCTGAGCATGGGCCGGGTATTTACTGGTTCAGAGCCTGACCTTCAAATGGGCCCGAACGTTTTTTATAAAATATACACATATATATTAAATTCTATATTTAGGATATATATTTGTATGTTTCATAAATTAAATTGTTGTTAGTGGAGTTGGAAAAACTGTGCTAATTTATTGTAGAGGTCTCAAGTTCTGTCTTTGGATTTAGCATCATAATCATTTTTTTTAATTCATTCATCTTTACAAAATTTTGGGCCCAAATTTTTTTAGTGTTCTCGGAAACGGCCCTGTCAAGCACGTCGTACAAATGAATTAGTTCCTACAATTCTCTATATTGGTCAAATGACCTCTCTAGATGGCATGTGAGCCGAATAATATGCAAAGGTGCTACATGTTTTTATACAAAAACTTGAGTTTCCGTAGTAGTTCCTTTAAACAAAGTCTTCTAAGAACTTTATGATATTCATAACACTATGTGGTGTGGGGGGTCGGCTTTGGCTCGTCGACTCCGTCTTGAGCCGGCGAACACCGCCCCGGCCATCCGTCACCCGACCAAAATTGGACGTCGAAGACTGGGCTTTTGATTGGTTGTTGATTTTGCACATTCCTCCTCAAACGGTCATATGACTGTTAATATATATAAAAAACAAATCTCTATTTAACATACAACAATACAATTTATTTTTGGGAAAATGGATTTAATTACTCCAAACTATCGCCTGTTGGCGGATAATACTCCCAACTATCACTTTGGCCATTAGCACTCCAAACTTTCAACTTGTTGGATTTTATCACTCCCAAACTAACTGAGGTCTAACTCAGTTAGTGTTTGTCTCCAAAATGTAAAAACCTAAACTTAAGGGAAAGTTTACGTGGCCAAAATATAAAAAAACGAAACTTAAAGGACTTTTTTGAAAATTTTATATTATTATTATAAATCCCAACACCCCCCCCCCCCTTCTTCTTCTGCACACCACCCATCTCCACAACCTTCACCAGCCACCACCACCATCACCCCCCTCCTTCTTCTGTAACAGACCCCCCACTCCTCTTTCTTCTTCTTCTTCTTCTTCTTCTTCTTGTGACAAACAGCCATCCCCACCAACCACCGCCTCCACCACCATCCCTAACCACCGCCTCCACCACCATCCCTAACCACCGCCTTTTCTGGTAACAGACCCAACCCCCCTCTTCTCTCTCTGTCTTTTTCTCTCTCTAAAACACCACAACTATCACCTTCAAACACCACCACCCACCACACCTTCCACCACACCGGCCACCCACCTTAATCGCCGTAACCCTAACCCTAACCCCCATTCCAAAACCCTCCTTAATCGTCGTAACCCTAACCCTAACCCCCAAATTATACTTGATGAAGAAGAAGAAGAAGAACAATCTACATCACTAGAAGGTTTATGGATTTTTCTTTATGGAATAGAGAAGTCGGTGGAGGGGAATATAAAAAGTGACACAGAGGAGGCTCGACAACAGAACACAGGATCGCACAAGAGGAAGAAAAGAAAAGGAGGCGGTGACCGGTCTGAACTGGCCGGAGGTGGTGATCGGAGGGGAAGGTTACAGAGAGGAAGGGGTGGTCGATCGGAGAAGAACTGGCCGGAGGTGGTGACCGGTCTGAAGGGATAACCGGAGAAGATGGATAGTCGGAGAAGATGACCGAAGGTCAACCGGAGCTCTCCCTCTCTTCCAACTTTCTCTCTCTACGTGTACTCTCTCTTTCTATCTCTCTCTGTTCAGATGACCGGAGGTCGACCGGAGAAGGTGGTGGTCATTCTGTTGACGGTGACGGTGAATGTGGTGGTGCAGCGGCGGTGTGTGGTGGTGCAGGTGGCTCTCTCTCTCTCTCTCTCTCTAGATAGATCTGTGTTTGTGTTTTGCTTTATATATAATAATAATAATAATAATAATAATAATAATAATAATAATAATAATAATAATAATAAAAGTTTCAAAAGGGTCCCTTAAATTTAGGTTCTTACATTTTGGCCACAAACACTAACTGGGTTAGACCTCAGTTACTTTGGGAGTGATAAAATCCAACAAGTTGAAAGTTTGGATTATTAATGACCAAAGTGATAGTTGGGAGTATTATCCGCCAACAGGCGATAGTTGGGAGTATTAAAATCCATTTTCCTTTATTTTCAAAAAAACCAACCTACAATCAAATCAAATACTCCTCTACTCCTCATTTTCTTTCAAACTTTATAAAAATAATATGGACCCCTTCAACCAATATAACCCAAATAACCCGAACATCCCGAACCAAACTCATAATCCAAACGCGGATCAAAACGCGAACTTCCCGATAAGTTTTAGTGGATGTTATCGACCTGAAGTGCCATCCTCCTTTGCGAACTACCAACAATCCTCCTCCAACGCGTTTCAACAACTAAGTCAAATGCAAATGCAACAACTTTTGCAATGGAACATGTTTAATCAAATGCATATGCAACAACCTATGTTTACTACTACTTTTACACCTACTCAACCACCTCAAGCAAGCCCAACAACACCACAAGTAGCTCGTCCTATGGGGCTCGTAGACGAGGAAGATGATGATGAGGACGAAATTATTCTGGAAACGCAACCATCACAACCACTTAAAAAAGGCAAAGGAAAGGCGAAGTGTAGTGAAAAATTGCCTAAGAAACCATGGACGGGAACCGAAGTTGAGGCGTTGATTCTAGTGTGGCTAGAAACATCCACTTGCCCCATTGTTGGTAAGTAATTAACTACATTGTTTTATTACATTTGTATATTGTTACAATTTTTTTTGCATAGTATTTAAGTATTAATTTACTACTAATAATAAAATTTAATAACTTTACTATTCGTAAAAAATTTAGGTACCAACCAAAATGGTACCGGTTTTTGGAAGAAATGTACAAGTAACTTCCACAAAAGAATGGAAGCACCGAAGTTCTACCAAGACTTAGACTCGGTTAGCGGAAAATTAAGGAAAATAAACAATGCGTGTACATTATTTGCCGGTTTCTATAATCAAATCAAGGCCAACCTCCCTAGTGGATACAACGAAAGTATGATTTTTAATGACGCTATGAAGAAGTAGAGTGATACGCAATCGGGGGAATTCAAATTTGTTCGGGCTTGGGAACTTTTGAGAAACGAACAAAGTGGACGACAGTCCCAAACCCCGTTGTAAAAACAAATCGTAGAAAGACAAATTCTAAAGCTTTACAAGAGGGAAGCTCGAGTCATCGTGTGGTAATCGACAACAACGAGGAAGCAGAGTTTGATATCCCGATCGAGGAGGCTCATCGTCCCATGGGTTTGTGTTTTTTTAAAATTTATTCTAGTTGTTAATTAAAAGTTATTATATTCTTATTTCGTTAAATTAAATAAGTCGGGATAAAGCAAAAACGGAGGCGGCCTCCAAAAACAAAGCGGGTCGGGGAGCGGTAGTGCAACGAAGATTGACGTTTTGACAGCTCAGATCGAAACTTTCAACCGACTTAACGAGGAAAAGCTAAAGGTGAAGAATGAAAAGCTCAAAATCGAAGAGGCGAAGGTTTTAGCAATCGACACAAGCTCCATGTCCGAAGCGAGGCGTCTAATTATTGAAAAATTACAAGAAGATATCATTGGCAAGTATAGCTAGACGCTAATTTTTTTTAAAATTTAAGGTCTCGTTTATTTTGTATTTGTAATGTTGACTTTAGTTTTAATATTATGTGTAATAACCGGCAAAATTAAGGTAAATCCGTACTAATTAATTAATTGTGATAAGCGTAATTAAGTGCAATTTCGTGTTAATTGTTTAACTGATGCCTTAGAGAATAGTAAATTCCCCATAATATGCATAAGAATGCACACGTTTAATGTTGAAGCATGATGGAATCATGTGCGAATAAACTTGTCCGGTATAGACGTTGATGATTACCCGGTAAAAATTAAATACACAAAAAGGATCCCGGACACTCAGGATATAAAATAAAGGTTATTTTCACAAAATATAATGTGTTTTGGAACTCCAAAACCATAAGTGAAAAACTTTACATACAAATCTCCCGGTAACGAATAAAGTGCGCGTATCGCACCCGGTACGCGTACAACTTATAATTTCACCAACAAAAGCCTAATTAACCAACCAACACTTAAACTAGGCTATGTTTAAGGGTTATTTGAGGTTATCATAATGTCCGAATAACACGTAAATAAAATCCGATTAATACCCGAACGACACCCGAACGTTAAAGTGTAAAGCTTAACAAATTATTTAGCAAATGTTTTGTGATGTGGACCCCATTAAAACCACCCCAAGAACCGGCCCTAACCCCTTCCCATGCTCAATCTTCTTTTGTACCATGTAATCTAACTTAGATATGAGGAGGTATGGGATGGATATGATCACATATTATATGTAGATTTCATGTCCTATTGAGATACAAACAATCCTTCCTTTTTCTTTGAAACTCATGGCCAAACACCTCAAAAAAATCCACCAAATATCACTCAAGATCATTAGTACAACATATCTCTATTATATTGGGTTCATATCTAGTGTTGGATTTCTTTTTAAATCTTGGAAGATTGATAAAGATCATGTATGATCTATAAGAGATCACAAGGCTTAACACTTGATCAAAAATCTTCTCTTTTCTTTTTCTTTGAGCCGTGAGGTTACAAGAGCACACACACTTTCCTTCAAGTTTTAACACTCCAATTTCCTTCCTAAACATCCATCTTCCAAACCCCCATTGTGTGTTTCAAGCTAGGAGCTTAACCACATAGGAAGAACACACTAAACTCCATCAAAATCAAGCATTGTTAGCTTCCCTAGCCTTGTGCTAGTTGTAAGTATTCTTGATCTTATTTTTGTCTTTAAAAGTTTATGTTTATTATCTTGAAACAAGTTGTACAATGGGTTAACTTGACAAAGCTTTACATGATAAAACATATGATTTTAAAGACTAAAATGGTGTTACAATAGTGTGTATGGGCCGAAATATTGGTGATGGATGTGTGTTTATTCTTGTAGTTTTATAAAGTTCATAAAGACTTAATGAAAATGGTGAATTAAATATAGCTTGTTATTGGAACTTGAATGAACTTGAATATAGTTTTAATCATCATAACATAAGCATCTATGACTATGTATAATGTTGATTTTGTTAGAAAACAAGTTACACAAATTTTACATCTTCAAAGTCTACACACTTGAAAAATGTAAATTGGACATGTTGGACAAAATACACTAATTACACCTATTAGTATCCTTAGTGAGATGATTAAAGACTATTAAAAGTGTTCGAACATGAAAATAAACTAACATGACAAAGTTGATCAATTAAAGTCCACTAGTTTAGTAGAAAATTGTTAATCTTGAAAGATTGAATGGGAAAAAATGTAACTTTTATAAGTTAAAGGACTATTTTAGTAACTTTAAAAGTTGAGGGACTTGAAATGATATTTTTAGAAACTTATATCTAAAAATATAACTTTGGAAAGTTTTGTGTCAAAAGTGTAAGATGATAACTTTCCAAGGTTGGTTTTGTAAATACTAGCAAATATACATTTGTATCTTGTATAAAAATGTATTTTTATAAAATGGAGTTTTATAAAAATATAGATTTTCTAACATGTGGAAATATATAAAAACAAAGGTTTTTATAAAAATATTAGATTAAATAAAAGCTTGGTGGAAACTTATATAAAAATGAACACTTTTATATAAATGGGGATATAAAAGTGTTGGAGCATTTATATATATATAAGTAACCAAGTCTTGGTAATAAAAATACAAATATGTTTATAAACTTCCAAGTAATATATGTAGAAATTAAAAAGGTGATTAATTTCAAGAATACATATATCGTTTAAACTTGAAAAAATTAACAATATATATATATATAGGATTTGGTTCAAATGAGAACCTTTCCCCAAATTGAGAACTGAGAGAACCATTCTGGGCCACACATTTCTCTAAGGCAAAAAAAAAATTTTTTTTTTTTTTTTGCAAAAATCGCTGCTTTATATGTAAGAATTTTTTTTTTATTTTTTTTGTATTTTTTTTCAGTATACACATGTGTATAATTGCATTATACACATATGTATAATGCAATATACACATATGTATAACTGAAATATACACATATGTATAGCTGAAAAATGCTATATACACATATGTATAATTGACATATACACATATGTATAAATGAAAAAAAAATTAAAAAAAAAATTCCTTGCATAAAAATGTGCGATTAAAGCAAAAAAAAAAAAAAAAAAATTTTTGCCTTTATATGAAATGCGTGGCCCAGAATGGTTCTCTCAGTTCTCAAATAGGGGTTGGTTCTCTTAGGATCCCTACACTATATATATATATATTATATATATATATATATATATATATGTTAAGTAATCGGATTTGGACGTGTTAACGGGACTAAGACGTGGAATCGAACAAATAAGTATTTGTATTAATTACGTCTAAGGGGAAAATAAGAATTTGTATTTTAAAGGATTTAACATATATAAATTGGGTGAAAAATACATAACACTTTCCTAAGTGTTGGGAATTTATTCGTGGGGGGAAAAAATAACGTAAATAATCTAACGATTAAACGTTTAAAACAAGCGTATGAACTTGACAATAAAATATATATTATCGAATCGACGGGATCCTAGTATGTTTATTTAATGGGAAAGTAAATATACGGTAAGTGAGTCGAGTCGTGTGCAGAATATATATATTATATATATATATATATATATATATAATATATATATATATATATATATATATATATATATATAGAAAACCCTTGTTATTTGGTAAACTCTGGAAACTCTAACTTCCCGACTTTTTTTTTATGAAAATTTTAGGGTATGTAATATACATTTTTTTAAGAATTTTGAGGCAAAAAAAATTGAAAAAGCGCCGAACGGTTTTTTTTTTAAATAAAAAACGTCTACTGTTTACATATAGTTAACACATGGTTAACACCTGTTATTAGCGCTTAACATGTGTTAGTCAAAATTTTATTTTATTTTTTTTTAAAAAAATACTCGGCGCTTTTTTAATTTTTTTGGCCCAAAATGCTTAAAATCATGTATATTACTTGCCCTATTTTTTTCAAAAAAAAAAAATATTGGGAAGTTAGAGTTTCCAGAGTTTACCGAATAAGGATGGGTTTTCTATAGAACCATTCCCTATATATATATATCGAATCGACGAGATCCTAGTATATTTATTTAATGGGAAAGTAAATATACGGTAAGGTGAGTCTAGTCGAGTGTGGAAAACGTTATGATGAGTCGACAAGATTCTAGTATATTTATTTAATGGGAAAATAAATATACGGTAAAGTGAGTCGAGTCGGGAGTGTTAAAATATTATATCGAACGACAAGAACTTAGTATAATTATTTAATGGGAAAATAATTATACGTCAAGTGAGTCGAGTCGAGAACAATATTACACAAGTTAATTAATATTCTTGGAAATATAAGTGTAACATGTAAAGAGGGTAATCCGTCACCAACGGACCTAGGATACACGTTTAATTAAACGGGGAATTGGACTAAATAGTGGTTTGGGAGTTGGGTGTAAACTTTCCGAAACACACGCACTATAGGCATAGTGACTTATACGTCTAGGACGTTTGTAGGTGTTGACCTTGGACATACTATTCTCTAGTTGAATTTGCGCGTTTGCTTGAGGTGAGTTTCACGGCCCCATTTTACTGTTTTTATTGGGGGAAAGATATGTTAGGGAAATGTGTGACAGGATAAATTACTTGAGTAGTTAATCGTCACTCGGGGTTGAGTCCTTGCTACTATAACCATTAATTCAGGGAAATGAAACCGAAGGAATATTGGGATAGTACTATTGGTGCCTAACAAGGCCCACCCCTAATCGATAGCGTCGATTATGCATCGGCGTATGCCTGGGGTGCTCGTATTCTGAAATTAAGTTGTTATTTTACCGAGAAACGACTTGGGGCGGGGCATTGTTAGTCTTGGTTTGGTTATGGGCTCAAGTAGGTTGTAGGAATTTGCAACTCTTACATCGTCACAACATGTGTTTATTTCCCAAAGGAATTGTTTTGTAAAACTAAAAACCTGTGAACTCACCAATATTTATATATTGACGATTTTTAACATATCTTTCAGGTAATTGAACGATGAAGGTTTGCATGGCTGGTTGGGGCGAGGATCTCCCATACGTCGGATATTTGAGGGGTTTTACCTTTATTTCCCATAGGGTTGGAATATATTTGAGAAACCTCTTTTTATGTATTAAACTATATAGTTTATGGATATGTAACCGTAAAACTTGTTTCGACGTAATAAATGATCCCTTTTCTAATTACTTGTAGTTTGTATTAATCTTGACTTTGTACCCTTAAACCGTCGCGCCACGTGTTTCCGCCATTGGCGTGTGTGTGACATTATGCGACTTTGTTTTATTTGTAATATCTTTTTTATTATTATGTCACTTTTTATGTTATTTATTTTAATTATTTACTTATTTAAAAGTTAGAAAATAAAAAGTAAGTGATGGTCAATAGGAGTACTGGAGGACTACCCCTTGGGGTAACCCCCACACTCTTGGGTAGTCCTCAAGTTGTCTAAAACTAAGGGTAACTCACTTTTTGCTGACGTAGCGACAAGATTTCCAAGCCTTGCCTCAACCATACCACATAGTCTTAAGACTTTTATTTTATTTTTCTTAGCAAGCCTAGAAATATTCAAAATTTCTGATAGCCGCGTTTTATGTGGCCACAGGAATAAACAATTTATGTGTGACATTAATGCCTTTTAGGATTAATATACTCTTATGCTATGCTTCTGTGTTGGCTTGTGAGCATGTATTTAATACTTATACATGACTTGCATGTTCCATGAAATGAAACTATTCGACACAGATTCTATAAACTCATACATAAGGACTATGGCATGATAGGAACATCTACCTACTTTTTTTAACGACCAGCGAAAATAGCCTAGCTATCCAGGGTAACCCAATAATAAAAAGTGAACCCTAGCCCCGCGATCACAGATTTCACTGGGTAGCCTAAGCCCACCATCAGTTCCAGGGAAACCCTAACGCCTGAAAGCCCAATACGGTAAAACCCGGTTAGGATCAGATTCGAACTTAAGTCCTCTGGCCTTCAGCCTAAATCGCCATTTCCTTTACCTTATTACATAAATTACCCAAGAACTTGATAAAGGATTTTGGTCAAATATTCTACATGATTGCTCCACAATCTCAACCTTATTTTATTCTCAATTCTTTTTCAATTACCATGTTTTATGTAGAAATCGATCATGGCAAGTGAGGTGAACTCATCACCATTGTCACATCGAATCCGTTTAATGTGTTTTACCAAATTGAACTTCAACCATTTTGTGAAAATCGTTAACAATTGGCTAGCATCGTTTTATGTTTTATGAGAAAAACCACACAAACC
>JAUTDX010004355.1:0-27845 GCA_030844895.1 Ambrosia x helenae
TGAGTTCTTTGTCGTCTTTGCTCTGTTTCTTATCAGTTTGTTGGACATTACCTTTTCTTAATATTATCATCCTGTGAAGTTTGAAACATGTAATGGTTATTCCATTTATTTATTTATTTATTTTTTTGTTATTAAGGAAATGCTTGCTTTACCCTAAGCTGGGAAGCTAATTTTTGTGGCAGTGTTTGGAAGTTAATTGGCTTCATATTTTGAGTTTTTGGAAAATTAACTCCCCTGGTCCCTCTTTCATAATAGTGTCATTTAGAGATGACTTCTGACTTCTGAGGCCATAATTTTGAACTCATCATGGACAAAACATATATGTAGAAACATGAACCGGTATAAGGTTGAATTCATTGTTGAAAATTTCTTGCTGTTTTTATCAGTAAAGTTGTAATGAGCCCGCTTATTCCTTGTGGTCTCTTTACATGATTTATGCGCATCGGGACCCCCAAAATTTGTGATAAAAAATTTCATCAGAGATGATAGAGCATAATAGGGATATCAAATAGAAAAATAGAACTAAAGAGTTATCATTTTGGTAATACAAGGTGTGGAGAATGGAGCATGCATGAACGAGACTGCTAAACTGTTTGTTAAAAACCGTTTTTTTTAATATTAATTTTCATTAGCATTAAAACCGACAACTCTTACAAGTGGGAGGTGGCTAAACGGGCTACGAGTTGCGCCGCTACCTCCTTTTGTTTAATCAATTGTTTTGTTAATTGTTTTGGCTAAACTTTTTGTTTAATTATTTTTTCCATTGATAAGTCACATACAAATCTAATTTATATGAAAAATGAAACTATGTGTTATTATGTAAGTGTACATTTGTGGTTAGATTCAATTAGTTTCAGAATAGTGTATTATAAGGTTTCAGATAGCCGTTTTATATAACTTGTAAATTTGGTTACATTATTTATGCTGCACGATTTTTTATTAATATTTTAAATTTCTATCAACATCATGACTTGTTTGTATTTTTAATTCTACCAGAATCAAGGCAACGGATTTGGTCAATCAAAACTACGGTGGGGGTGCTTTTTATATGCCAGTAAGATTCTTCATTTGAGCATCATTTCCATTGCTCATGTTTGGTGTTTAATCTTTTGGTATAAGAATGCTTGGCTTTTCATCTTTTCATTTGTAATAATAAATAGAAGCTAATATTGCATTCCCAACTACCCTTATATATATTTGTATCAGACATAACATGGTATTTTTTCTACAGTTAAAATAAAACACCAGCTAAATGTTTTAGATCAAAGCAATTTAAAAAAAAAATAGTTAAAACCGTTGATTGACATGAAAAAGTTATTGGTGAGATGGTGATTAAGTCAACCTTGGTCAAACTTCTTTAACTCTTAATGTTGAGATTACATAATATATATGTATATATATATATACATACAGATATGTGACATATATGTATGTATGTGTGTGTACAATCTTGTATAATATAAAAAAAAGTAGAACAAATGAGTAGCTTGACTTTTACTAAATGTACGATGAAAGGAAAAGCCTTGGCTTGTGTGGAATCTCCAAACAAGCAATTAAAAAGAAATCAGTCTGCAATAGTGGGTAATGGGTTTGACGTAGTTTTGAACATATTAAGAAATCCGTTAATAATAATGGAATTATACCAGGCTCATGGAAGTGTTCCTCCTGCAACCTCAAGACTATCACCTCTTCCCCCAGAGCCTGCTGGCTATGATCGTGGTGCAACAATCGATATCCCCCTTGACGTAAGATTACAATCATTTTTTTTTTTGCTTATAACATATTGTATGTCTCATTTTTTTTTTCTTTCTGGATGCAGGACTTCAGAACTAAAGAGAAAGAACTCAAAGCTAAAGAAGCTGAACTCAAAAGGAGGGAACAGGTTTTTTTTTCTTGTTATTGTGTGTTAGGAAATTCAACCATATATGTCTAATGCTTTGGAAATATTTAGACTTCCTTTAATCATATCACTTTTCATAAATTTATCTTATGGGACTCATCTAGTGGTGAAGCCAAAAAATTTACTCAAGGGAGGTGGAATACAGAAAAAGAAAATCCCGGGTCAAAATGTTTTATAGATTATTTTGTTCTCTAGCTTCTGGTAGTTGTAATCGTTATTTACATTATCCTTCCATATTTATGCAGGAACTAAAGAGGAAAGAGGATGCAATTGCGCGATGTAATGTGGTTATTTTAAATAAAACAACTTGGGTATTTATATTTTTGTAGCATACACACTAAAGTTGATTAAAATGATTTATTTTGCAGCTGGGATTGTTCTTGAAGAAAAGAATTGGCCGGCATTTTTCCCTATTATACACCATGACATTACAAATGAAATCCCTATTCATCTACAGAAAATACAATACGTTGCATTCACAACCTTTCTAGGTATGTAAATTTGATTTCGTTTTTTCATGTATTATGGAATAATTTTCAACTTCAATATTTGCAGGTATTGTTGTGTGCCTTGTATGGAATCTTATAGCGGTGACCACTGCCTGGATAAAAGGAGAAGGTTAGTTTAGTAATTTCGCAGCAATCATTTTTGTTGGTTTTATAAAGTCCCAATAATAAAGTGTTTTTATAATTTTTTGTAGGCCCAACAATTTGGTTTCTTGCTGTTATTTATTTAATATCAGGAGTCCCAGGTGCTTATGTTATGTGGTATCGTCCTTTATATCGCGCTATGAGGTATGACCTTTAGTCTAATAAAAACCACCATCTATTTTAAGTTGACGCAATCGACTAGAGTCTAGACATAATATGGTCAAAGTGTTTTCTGCTAGTCAAGTTCCAAAATATCACATAATAAGGTTAAAAATAAAAACATAGCACAAATAGGCTTACTCTAGTGGCTGACAAGTACTCATGCTAACCTGAACCATGGAATGATTGTTTTCAAGATAAGCTTATTATTTTGTTTTATTTCTTTTTTATTAACAGAACTGATAGTGCCCTGAAGTTTGGATGGTTTTTCTTGTCTTACATGGTGAGCTGCTTTTTTGTAATAATGTTTTGAAAATGGTTTTTTCAGATGGTTATGTTGAGTTTTTGTTTTTCAGTTTCATATAGCCTTTTGTGTATTTGCTGCGGTCGCTCCTCCCATTATCTTCAAGGGAAAATCTCTCACGTAAGTTCTACTTGTATATATATGGTTAATCTTAAAACGGAATAATGTATTATATGTATTCCGATTTCCTTTTATATATTCTTGAATTTTGGAGTATAAGTAAAAACAATAAAGCACCAAAATGTTTTAGCAAGTTGTTGAAAAAAATAATTGAAAAAGTGGTGAGGGATTAAAGTAGAATTTCTTTTTGGTAATCAACCTTAAAACGGAATAATGTATTATATCTCACGTGTCAAACGGGTATAAGATTTGATGAAAAAGTGTCAAATGAGTTGAATAGGTCGGATCGGAAGGTATCCAATGTATTTTAAAGTTATATTATAATTGAAACTATACAACGTCTAGTTATATTTGACTCACTAATTATTAATAAAAGAAGAATGACGGACAAAAAGTACTTCGGCCAACCCAACCCGACCTGTACCAGAATACTCGTTTTGACCCATTAACCCATTTATTTTGAGTAATTTAGTTCTATTTCAACCCTTAAGCTGATGCTTTTGTTTTTATACATTTACAGTGGAATTTTACCTGCGCTTGATGTGTTAACTTCCAATGCTTTTGTTGGGGTAAGTGTGTAAAAATCCCATGTCAGCATGTACCGAGGGGCTTTGTCGGTATTGACTACTCATCTTTGTGTAACTTGCAGATTTTCTACTTTATTGGATTTGCATTCTTTGCTCTTGAATCAGTGATGAGCATTTGGGTCATTCAGGTTCTAAATATTTAAGTGTTATGATTAAATTTAGTCTTTTACATAGTATTGCTTTGTTTTTCACATGTTGTTTGATGTTGATGTACAGCAAGTTTACATGTATTTTCGGGGCAGCGGGAAAGCTGCGGAGATGAAGCGCGAGGCTGCAAAATCGACTGTCATGTCAGCATTCTGATGTGGCACGAATGGATACTCAAAACGATACGTCATCAAGAGGGTTTAAACCGGGTACAGGCAGCGGCTTTTTTTCATGATTCTTTTTGCATAATAGGAACAAGGGATGCTTTATTTGATAGTAAATTTCAATGTCATGGAATTTAATAGAAATTTAAGTGAACAGTATTTTAGATTTTGTTTGAAACCTATAATGTAACACTGATGTAATATTTTTGTTGTTTTATTAAAAATGAATAAACAATTGAATTATGAGGTTAAACAGTTCGTCTTCAAATCAACCCGTGGATATGTTTGTCGTGTTTTGGTTAATGTGTTTGACATGATTTTTAGCCTTATAATGTGTTTGGGTTCGTGTCAGGTTTGACCCGTAAACACGTGAACATGACATATATAGTACCCCTAGGTAAAAGAGTTGCTTAAACATTATAATCTTTAAAGGCTTGTGAAAGTCATTCTCTCACTTATAATAGTTAAAACGATACAAATGATGTTTAAAACTTGTTAGAAACTAAAAACTTTTAACTGGTATTAATCATGAATGTGGTCTAAATTTCTGTTATGGGTCAAGATAGCTCTATATATTCATGCAAGATATAATCACAAATTAGCAAATATGTGTAGTTCACTAGTTCCCACTTGCCATAACATTTGTTATTCAACATACTCTAGTGTTTAACAAAATGCACCTTTCTCATTCTTATGACATTTTGGAAGTAAAATAGAAGTCTAAGCCAACACTTTTGCAACAATATAAACAGGCAAAAATCACTACTACATACCATATGAATTGTTATTACAACAAATATAAACATGCAAGAAAATATCAAGATAACTTGTTTTTTTTTCTTCTTCGTCGTTATTCTTCTTATACATGACATAGCAGTGCTTCATTTTGCGGCTTTTTAATTTTTATTTTTTAAGTTGATGGCGGCTTCTGAATGATTTGGCCACAAAAAGCATATGAACCTATGATATTAATCATACTATAAGAAAAAAGGAACTTTACACTAGGTGAACATAATCAATGCTATGGAAAAGAGTGTGAAATATGAATTGGTCTCTTTTCTAGTGATGATACAAGTGAACGGACCATTTTAATTGTTCTAATTACCAAAGAAGAAAACCAAACATGATAACTACATAAACATCCTAGTGGTTAAATCTTGACAAACATGATATTTTTTTTTAAATATAATATATGCAAGTCTTACTGGAATTCAACTGGCATAACCTAAATTGCCAACCGAAGTAAATGCTACATAAAATCATCCACCCTCTTTCTACCAAGTGTACGCTCAAAATGAGTTGACTTATCAATTCATTATCAATATAGCTGGAAATTCAACATATTTATTAGAAATAGAATTTATCTAATAAAAAGTCAACTTTCAACGCTTATTGTTAAAGGAATTAGAAAATTAATAAAAGATAATTAAGTTTTCAAAATACCGGCGATAATTAAGTTTTTCAAAATACCGGTCATTGGGGTTGGTGGCCCAATGGTAGAAGCAAAGCTTCTAGGAACACCTAAGGGAGATCATGGGTTCAAGTCCCACAAGGAGTAGAAATTTGCCGTTCAAAAAAAAAAAAAAAAAGTTTTCAAAATACCAATGCTATACGAACTTTCATTATATACAACTTCTATTTTATTAATTTGAAGAAACATAGCAATGCTAATATGTAAAATTTCATATCAATAAACTTAACTTGTAAACTACACATATGAAATATGCTAATTCGTTTCAAATATTTCAACTTTAATCTTAACACACTAAAAGTAAAAACCACCTAACTTGAAAATAATAGCCGAAGCTTTCTTTTAACCATCAACCGCTGAAGCTTTCTTTTAACCAGCAGCAGCTGAAGCTGTCTTTTAACCGGCCGCAGTTGAGGCTGTCTTTGTTTATGCATTTCTCGCTATATAAATCAACCTCCCTCTATCACTTTGCATATCACTTTGCACACATGTGTATTGAAAAAGGTTTTGATATGGGTCAGACATAGTCTTGAATGCTCAAAGTTAAGAGACTTTATTGGTTGTTGACCCATATACTAAGTGGTTGTGCTGCTGTTCTTTGTTCACCAAGCATCAAAATTGCAAATTATAATTAATATTCAATTTGATGAATTGTTTTCAATACAACTGTTAGATATGACAAATCAAGTCTTCCATTTATTATAACTAAGTGTCCCGTGTGAAAACACGGGAAGACTATATCATTTTTTAAGGTCTGTTTACTATATACCAAATCAAGAAATCAATCATCTGTTGCAAGCAAAGTCTATTTACTAAGATCTGTTCCAGAGCACTGAGTCTATTAAGGAGATCTGTCTGAAACAGCTGTTGCTTCAAACAGTTATTACTAAGGTCTGTTCCATAAACATATTAGATATGTTTAAAGCAACAGCTGTTTCAGACAGGTCTCCTTAACAGATCCACTGCTCTGAAACAGACCTTAATAAATATGCTTTGCTTGCAACAGATGATTGACTTTTTGATTTGGTATTTAGTAAACATTGGAGACTAATTTTATTAAAAACTGATATAGACTTCCCGTGTCAATGTTTCAACTATCAAGTATGCACATTTAATTTTAAATTATATTAAAGTTAAAACATTTAGAATAATGTTATTTATTGACCCTGGTGTTTACACGGGCTTTAATCTAGCATAATAATCTTATTGTTCTCATAAAAGAGGTAAACAAATAACACAGGATGCAACAACATTTTTGCCACTTGACTTTAAGTTGTACCCTATGCTTAAACTATCGTACCAACATAATACGATTGGCGCCCACATTTATGACGATCTCAACGCCTATATATACCTAACTACTCAACCTTACTTCATCACATTCTTAACTTCCAACTACTTCCTCACATACTATTCCTCTCTTCTCCTGCATCAGCGTCAAAAACTAACTACCGCACATTTATTCACTACCATAAAAAATGGTGTGCTTTTGTTTTCTAGTGGACCAAACCCGACAAGTGCGCCGGTGCAAGCCCGCAGCGGGGACTTGTTCCCGGTGCGGCGGAGGCGCCAGTGTGGCGGACATGAAGACTTCCACTAGGTTTTGCCATGTTCCGTTCTATTGGAAATCATGGAAGGCCATCATGTGCACTTTCTGTGGAGCTATTCTTAAATCTTACCAATGAATTTAGTTAGTTTATTAATTCTTGAGATGAAACCATAATATGTATTGGGTTCATCATGATCTTCTAATCATAGGAATTATGTGGAATTATTATTGTTTTTTAATTTATTCTTTTGTTTCTTTATTTTGTTGACATGAATAAAGATATTATTTTTGATTTCGATATATGTGTTAGATGTGTTTTGTTTGATGTAAAGGAACCGATAGATTGTTTGTTAGTTGCTCGAGATCGATTTGCTATAAGGTTAAACGTAAGATTAAACAACGTACCTTGACTAAAGGCATTAACTAAAGCTCATATAATAAAAGGTTACTCGAAATCGGTTTGTTAAAAGGTTAAACCGAATATAACTTAAAAAAGTTTTTAGTTTTAAAATAAGAATTCACATATTTCTTTCATTAATTAAAACGAAATACGAACGTTACATCACAATAGAATAAAAAATTGATCCAAGCAAAATGTTTGATCAAACTCGGAATTTCAACATGTTTGATCAAACTCGGAATTTCAACTAGTAATATTACTAATATGATAATTTTGTTATATAATAAAGATTTTATTAACACACTATAATAAGAACACAAACAAGCAAAATGTGAGCTTTAGGGTGTGAAACGAGCCGAACTTAAGCTTTTAAGAAAACAGACGGAAATTGAGTATAGTCATGACTTATTTACAATGTGGTTACTTTATTCAGTTATAGTAAATAAAAATGGTGTATCTTTAGTGATGTCTAAATATCAAATGGAATAGAAAAGTGAAAATGAGTTTAAGTTTGAACCAATCTCATTGAATACAGTCATTGTAATAAAGACGGAGACCATGCAAATGGTAAGTGTACAAGTTGGAAATGTGATGATGTCTTCCTCACATGCATATGCCTTACAAAAACTCAACCACCTAAGCATATTTAATTCACATCATGTGTCGTCTATTCAACTTGCATTCCCAATCGTCCAAATTATTTCTGCCACACAATATAAGTTATAACATATGATTGTGACAATTTCTCTAATAAATTGAGCTTTAAAATATGATATAAACAACTTAAATTTCATTCCTAAGATACCAATTAAGTGATAGAATATTCGATTTCATGTGAGGAGATAGTTTAAAATGGGTTTTGTAGTTTTCACATTTACAAAGTGCATATGTATTTTTACCATTTGATATGTGTGACAAAAAAAAAATTAGATAGATAAATGGACGTAATACTTTCACTCATAAAACCCACATGCGTACACATTTCGTGTTCTCATGCTTCACTACAAGAATTTTGACCTTTAGCGGCGACACCTTTAACGGTGACCCGCCAAAGTGTCGCCACTAAAGGCCAATTTTACCCCAGCCCTAGATCTTATACAAATGGACGGTCAAGATTAAATAGTACATTGGGTATTATCGGCGACCCCGTCACAGCTAATGGTCAAAACATTTTTAGAGTACCCGCCTTCAACTCCTCTTTCCCTTTCTTTCCTTTTCACTAATATCATGAGATCCCCTTTCCCTTTCTTTCCCTCTCACTCTCTCACTCACACTCCTCCTCCCTCTCTTTCTTTTTCACCACCGAGCACCACCACCGCACCGGAGACCCACTACCGCACCGTCTACCTCTCCCTTTGCTCTCGTCTGCCTCTCCCTCTGCACCGTAACTTTTTTTTCTTTTTTTTTTTGTTTTTTTTTTGGTTTTGTGTGTACGTGAGCTTCAATTTGAACCATGAAGGAGCCTAGTACTAATAATAATAATAATAAAAATAATAATAATAATAATAATAATAATAATAATAATAATAGAGATAACGAGGTCAATTGTTGATGTATTTTTTCTTTTTTATTTTTTTACTGTTTTTTATTTGGTTTTTAAGTTCTTTTTCTTTTTTCTTTTTTTTTCCTTTTCTTTTGTTTATTTTCTATTTTTTTTCTTTTTTTTTTGGTTAATTTTTTTATTTTTTGATAATTTGTTTATGTTTGTAGTAAAGGACCGATTTACGGGAAGAACGTGAACTTTGTCGCCGCTAAAGGTTAGTTGGCGCCGCTAATTGTTTTTTTTTAATTTTTGTGCTTTAATTGGTATGTATTTTGTTTTTAATATTTTTTTCTATTTTTTTTATTTTTTCTGTTTATTTTTTATTTTTTTTCTGATTTTTCTGTTTTTCTGTTTTTTTCTGTTTTTTATATATTTTTCTGTTTTTTTTTTCTGTGTTTTTTATATATTTTTCTGTTTTTTTAATTTTTTTCTTTTTTTTAATTTTTATGTATGTATGTATGTATGTATGAGTGTATGAATGTATGAGTATGTATGTATGTATGTATGTATGTATGTATGTATGTATGTATGTATGTATGTATGTATGTATGTATGTATGTATGTATGTATGTATGTATGTATGTATGTATGTATGTATGTATGTATGTATGTATGTATGTATGTATGTATGTATGTATGTATGTATGAGTGTATGAGTGTATGGATGTATGCGTGTATGGATGGGTGTATGTGTGTGTGTGTATGTATGTATGTATGTATGTATGTATGAGTGTATGTATGTATGTGTGTATGTATGTGTGTATGTATGTATGAGTATATGTATGAGTGTATGTATGTATGTATGAGTGTATGTATGTATGAGTGTATGTATGTATGTATGTATGCGTGTATGTATGTGTGTATGTATGTATGTATGAGTGTATGTATGTATGTATGTATAGTATGTATTTATGTATGTATGCGTGTATGTATGTATGCGTGTATGTATGTGTGCGTGTATGTATGTGTGTGTGTGTGTATGTATGTGTGTATGTATGTATGTATGAGTATATGCATGTATGAGTGTATGTATGTATGAGTGTATGTATGTATGTATGTATGAGTTTATGTATGTATGAGTTTATGTATGTATGAGTTTATGTATGTATGAGTGTATGTATGTATGCGTGTATGCAGGTATAAGTATATGTACGTATGAGTGTATGTATGTATGTATGTATGTATGCGTGTATGTATGTATGAGTATGCGTGTATGTTTATATTTGTATGTTATTACATATTGAGACTGGAAAGACATGCCCGAAAATGAATCCCCATTTAAAACATAGTGAGCGTAGAAATACCCGCCCGAAATTGATTTAGTAACTAATTTCGAGTAGTCCCCGTTTTGGGACTGCTTTTTGAATACTTTATCTCATTTAGGATGTGAATGTGTACTACATGATTGTTTGTTTTTGAAAGATTTGGTTGGCGTTTCCTCTTTGCTCCTTGGGTATATATTTATATTATATACTTGAGGGCTAAGGGGAAATGCTGCCGAATTTTTCTTAAACAAACAATCATGTAATACACATTCATATGTGAGATAAAGTATTCAAAAAGTGGGTTTAGCATCCTACCCTTTAGTTGTCAAGAATATGTTTGATTTGCATTATCATGTCTTAAAACCCAAATTATATTTCAGTCACATTATCATGTCGCCGCTATTGCTCTGTTTTGTTGTAGTGCTTCACAAATTGAAACACTCACACATATGTATATACATTATAAATGATTCAAAATTTTCTTTATCCGAATATTCATTACTACATTGAAAACTCGAGCAAATAATTAACCTAGCAATCACGAATTATATTTCTAACCTTCAGAAAATGATTGCACACCATAGTTGGTTTTAAGAGTTTATTAAACTTGCGTTATCTCTAACAACAAGAACTAACCCGAAAACCTAAATTATCAAACCAATATAATTTTTAGACCTAGAGGATATCCCAATGGGCTTAGACCCGCAAGATCAACAAACAAACAATCAAATCTAACATCAATACACAAATATTCAATAATAATAATAATAATAATAATAATAATAGTAATAATAATAATAACAATAATAATAATAATAATAAAAAAGCTAAGTCATGTAATTCAACACGTCCAGAACAAAAAATCAATCAAACATGCAAAAACTCTAGTTCATTAAACCAAGGCAACCGTAAACGATTTAGTTAATCATAATAATCAGAAACATCGTTAAAAACTCTAGAATAACTAAGTTTAACATGTCTCTAAAGATTAAAACGTTTAAGAAAACCAACTATAACCGCCTCCTGGATCGATCCTTGATGTTGCTGGTCGAGTATTATGCTGACTAGTGGGAATGCCCGCGCGTTGCGGCGGGTGCTCTAACTGATATCGGATTCAATTATATATTTATTATGAATCACAACCCATTTTGGGTTTCTAACATTTTATTCATTATTAACAAAAAAGTACAAATATTTGAATAAAAAAATTTTCGGCTGGTTTTTCGAGTCAACCCAACTATGTCCATTTCAAGTCATACCAAAGATTAGAAATTTTGAACTGTGATCTACCCTGCCCCATTGTCCCACCTATGATTCAAATAATATTGGCATTAAGCATACCGGATGACATCCATATAAATGAGTGTTTGATAGAGCTTGAAGAGCGTTTTTCGTCTCTTGTTTGGTTGCATCCTCGACAAAATTGAACCCTCTATGCTTTTTGAAGCTTGTTTGAATCCTTAAACTCTTTAACAGTAAATGCATAAAATTGTTTAGAATCATACTTAAACAGCCTTATATTTTACTTCATTATGACATAATCAAACATGAAACAACAATATATAAATATATATATATATATAGCAAAAATAAAATATAAGACCTAATCTTGCATCATTCATGCACAAAAGCTAGTTTTACAAGGTGCAATAGGATATGAAGTTTCTAAGGTGAAGCCTTTTAATTTGTATACTTCTTTAAACAAATTTATATAATTGACCCAACATATTTACAAAAACTTACCTGGGCAAAAAGACTAAATAATTGGTGCAGCTCATTCTTTGCAGCTTCAAAAGCTATATATCTCTCACTTAACTTTGTTGAACTTTGATTCTCGCCCACCTTCTATTTTACCTTTTCAGAGTTCTTAACATAAGAGCATGTCCAACCAAAACTGTTCCCAAAAATGAAAACATATCAACATCACATCCATTCAATCTGAAAATAGTATGATACTTCATACCTGTAAATCCCTACAAACATGTATAATAGTATCCGCAGTATCAAACTCCAAAAACCAAAACCCATTGAATTGTTTTTCCCATATTTCATTTGCTTTCTGTAAGAAAACAAAATAAAAATAGAGATGAACAAGTTAGAGCAAACTGTTCAACTCAGAAAGGGAAGGCCAAAATCTATACCCTGACACTACGAGGTTTATATGCTCAACAAAATGTTTATTCAAGATCATGGTGTTAGAAAATTTCACTTGTGTAGGTTCGACAGATGCTCATATTTTAACTTCTTACTTCGGGTATAAAATTCAAAATGTAAATCAATTTTGGTGTCGAAGATTTACACGTAAGTAGGTCGTGTAGGCTGTGTAATGGGTCAAAACTGACCAGTTTTAGAGTAGTTCAAACAATCTCTAGTTGGGTTGAATTCTTCCGCTCGATATTTTTGTAAAAACAGAGGAATTGATCAACATAACAAGGTTCTAAATTTTTAAAGCAATCTCAAAATGTTTGAAATGGATTCAATCAGCATATTTATGTTTGGTTTCCAAATCATGAGGCGCATCAACATGATAGGGTCCCGGGCCAAAACACATAGCACAAAAGAGCATCACTTTTTGTACATGAGGCTCAATTTATATATATAAATGTTTTAATATTTCTCAGACTTTCAACATCACCCACCTAAAAATTAGCTTTACACAAGCTTTTTATATGATCTGATATATGAATAATCTATGCGTACAACTGAAAAGTTCTATGTACAGCACTCTAATGCACAAAATCTCTCCTATACAAATTCCGCACTTCAAGACTGCACAACTAACTGGACCTCTCTCGCTTTTTGTATGCGGTGTGCTTTTTCAAGTTAAAAGCAACCACCCTCTCTCACATCGCGCCTAGGAGCGAATTTTAAAACCAAAGAATGTATCTTTTATGCTGTCCTAAACCAACAGTAAGCACAATATGATTTTGTTTACTGAAGACTTAATCGGCCGAGACAAGCTCTTAGATATCTAACCAGTCAAAATGCAAATTATGGCCTCTTAAAACTTAATTACGAATTCCTAAGCCTATAAAGCGAATAGATAATCAAATCACCCACTTCAACCCTGTTTGTATACACTTATATATGTCTTAGCATAAGAAGAAAATATCATGAACATCTGAAAAACGAGTAATCCACAATCACCCAAAAAATTTTAAAAATAAAAAAATCAAGTAACCACACCTCAGCAGAATTTCCTCATATGGCTGTCATTATATGGCTAAAAAAGGTTGCTATTGTTTGCTCTAAATATATGCAAAAAGGTGACTGCTAAAAAAATAGAATTTGGTCTCAATTTACCATTTCAATGAAGATAGATGTAAAACCTGCTCCTTGCCAATGGGGGCAAGCCACCAACGTATACTTGAAGTGCATGCCTTGTGGCCTATGAGAACAAAAAAAAGATCATCCAACACAATGCGAAATTAAATGTCTTCACCACTGTGAATTTATAAGCTCACCAAGTGTGATAGCTCGACCATCACCCAATTGATCAGCCCATACTCCGAACTGAGCGTAAGATAATTTGAGTTACAAGTGACGACATCAGCAAATAAATAATTGAACAAATTAACAAAAGGCTTAATAGAAATGTAGCTCACCCTCCTTTTAACGAAGATGCTCCTGAAAACAGATATGGAAAATCAACTCTTTCAAATCTACACACATAACAAATTCCAATATTAAGGCGTCTTATCATGCATACCATTGTGGATATCAGAATATTTTATACCTGCACATAAACATTACGAAAATAACAAAATGAGGATGCTTTCACCATGGAATTCTTCTCCGTTTTTATTTTACTTACTCCTTTATATACTACAATTATTTTTAATATTAGCAGTGACTAAGAGAGTTGTAATTAACTTCAGAGTCTCATGGACTACAACCCTATTTACAGATTATAAAACAAAGAATTAACAGTTATTTTTGTAACAGAAAGAGAAAAAGAAGTCTTCTATTTTCATCCCAGCCCATTATCATGTACAACAAACTATTTAAACTAAGAGATGGATACCCAATTGTTAAATAAAGTTATTTTTTTTTGTGTAGCAAAACAAATGATAAGTATAAAAAGGTTACCAACCACACAATCTTAAACTTATTTTAGGAACCTTTTATTTCTCTCAACAGAAGTTACACTGGTAAGGTTGCAGGATTATGCGAAATCATTGAAAAACCACATCATTCTTGCTTGATACTTCAATGGTGATGGGATTTTGCCTGCCATGAACACTGGAAAGCACCAAACTCATTATAAACATGACTCAACAACCCGTTCCTAACATAGACATCCGTATTAGGCTTTGCAACTAAAATTTCCATAAAATCTACACTTTTTTTTGTTAAATTAGTATACTCACCGAGGAGGGCATAGGAGCAGAGCAACCAATAAGCTGAGTATATTGCTACAAAACGGCAAGTAGGGACAACCGTAAAAGAAGTAAAAGTCAAAAATACACCTAATCACTTTGTACACCGAAGAGGCCTCTCTGGACACTATATCCATTTCGTTACAAATGGTATATTAATCGGTGACAACTGATAAAGTGACGTTGCCAACTGCTGCAAGCAGTGACTGGCGATTCACTAACTAATTAATATATTGAATCAGTCATGAAATTTTTTGAGAATAGAGAATGTCGGGGTGAAATTAAACGGAAACCTACCGGACATTGAATGGAGAAAATGAGAAAAAAAGATTAGTAATTTAGCACCAGCAAGCAATAAAATTAGGAAATATAAATAATAGCGTACCAAAATCGAAGCAGTTCATTGTTCTTCGTTAATTTACCCTGATACTTATGAATTGTTGGATAAGCTTTTTCCTTTCATAATTAGGTAGCTTTTAGCAACCTTGTCCTGAATAAAACATGAAAACATACAGTCATGTATGCCACTCTTCCATTCCAATCACATTCAGTAAAAGATTTAAAAGATTTAGACATGAAGAATCATGTATATTATACGTATTTTCAATCTTTCTTACTTCAAATATAAAATCAGATGGTGCATTATGGTCAATGAGATTTTATTTTCAACCATATACAATTAACCCTAAAAAAGTCATGGCCTCGCACCAATACCTCTAATGCCCAGTGTGATATCTTACAATCTTGAATCATTTATTTTGATAGGAAACTGAGACTAAAATTCTCAATTTCATCAACAATAATATTAAAATCATAACAACAGATCAGAATTTCTTACATTCAAACCTTGGAATCGAATATTCAATTCTCCTCGCCTCACAGAAGCGTATGGCAGTTTCGTGATGGCGTTTGGTGGTGATTGTGTGGCGGCTCATTGCTGGATTCTGGAGAAAACAGAGAAAACGAATTCTTAAGATGAATCCACCAACAATAGAAAACCTAATTTAGAAAAACCAGAATTCTGAAACAAAGAACAAAACAGGGTAGAAATTGGTACCTGACAAACATAATGACCATTGCCTATTAAAGAGGCGGGGGACTGGAAACGGAGGGCCGGATCAATTCATATCTTCAATCGCCAATTCAATAGGTTACAATAACTTCATGTCCCATCTTAAATTCGTCATTAAATCTCCACTGAAAAAATGTGATGAAACTGATGAAGGACAGATGAATTACCAAAGGAGGGAGGAAGGAGGGTAGTATTGGAAAAGTGTTTTGAAATTGCAAAGGATGGGGTATGTGAAATGTCTACATTACCCTTTTATGTGTCTTAATTCCTAATTATCCCCGTAATACCCTTAAATTTCTTGCATAAATATGTTGTACAAATTGCTTCTTAAGTTGTACGGAAATGAAAATGACCATGTTGGCCATCACTCCTCCTTAATAAGATAATATAGATTAGTCGAGATTAGGTTAATTAAAATAAGAAAATCCACTTAAAACCGATATGAGCCAGAATAAATGAATTGGGCCATGACAGGAGACGACCCGCGTATCGTGAGTTGGATAAGGGAAAAGGTCCGCGTGGTATATAGTGATACCCAGCTGCGCTGGGCTCTCTTCCTGACTTAGGTTGTTGTGTTCTATTGGGCCTTTCTTTTATTTCTTCTTTTATAATCTGAAGCCCAATTCATTATTATTATTATTATTACTACTACTACTCTATGCTCGCTCTTAAGTGTGCTCGCCTTGATTATAATACTCTTTTTCTAGCTCCATTTTTTATGAATACGTATAACTATAAAGATAAATACTAAAAATGATTTTTTTAATAAAAATATAATATAATGATATAATAATAAAATAAGTAAATATAAACATAAAACTAATAAAAATACAAACTAAAAGACTCAAAATACATGGGAAATAGGTGTGTTTTACGCACATCAAATATCCCCACACTTAAACCTTTTCGTCCCTAGAAAAGCATGCAATGAAATCACAATCAGGACTATCGGTTTTCAAAAACGTTAAGTACTTAAATTACTTAGGTAGTACAACTGTACAACATAGTAACTGCAGTTGTCGGTATTGTTATCCACCTAAACCCAACCACCGACTAATAAAGGCCCATTCGTGTTTTAGCATTTTTGTTTAATTAATCTCAATCATCTAAGGGTCTCATACTCACATAACTCTATCCTAATTCCGTATCAAGCTATTAAGGCACATACAAAATCATATAGATTTCTTTATCCCTGTAAACAAAAACCTATATGTACCAAAAATTAAAATTCACAAGATGGAATGATGGATGGATGGATGGATGGATGAATGTGTTTTTATTCTCTCTTTTTTTTCATTGAACCTATCCAAGTGATGTTTCAATTAGGTTTCAACCCAACAGTATAACACATTTAGGCTTGAGTCCATATCTACTTAACGTTACCTAATGGTGTTTCAACCAAGTTGTAACTCAACAATATGACACATTTATGGTTTTGGTTATATTATTTTATGATTATGTTATTTTATTTCTAACACTACGACTGGACCTAGCAATACATCACAAGAAAACGTGTTCTTTACCTTTTTATTATCTTATATATAATGTTGACAAACCAAAAAAAATCCTAATTTTCAATTGATTTGCAAAAAATCAAGGACATTTTTCAATATTTTTAATGACATGACTAACTAAACACTGAAACTTGACTCAAAACAAGTTTCTCAACCCCACATTTAAACGACATGTTGTCCTCAAGGTATAGTGAAAAAGAACTAAAAATAAAGCAGAACAAAAATAAACTACAATAAGAAATAAAGTAGAACAGCCTCACCTAGTAATAAGCAATGCAATCACAAAACGTGTCCCAAGTTGTCCCGTCCAGTGCAAAGCAACTTTATAGTATTTTATTCATGGCTGCATCAATAAATCTAGGAAAACAAAAACTAAAGAGACAAAAAAAGTAAATGAAATAAAAATAAACCGACCGATTGAGTATGTCCTCTTACGAATAATATATTATTGGATTATCCTCACTTGAATGGAGATTGAGTACGTGCGGACACTTCCAAATATACAAATAGTAATACCGGACTCCCCACACTTGAATCAAAAGAGAGACGGAAATTAAAAACAGAGTTGATCTAAACTAAAAATATAAAAGTAAATAAAATTTGTATTCAAATAAAAATAACAAGAAACACAAGGAAAAGTACCTGACTGGCGAGATGATGAATGGTGGCAGGTGATGGTGATGATGGTCGGTGATCATGGGTGGCGGGTAATAGTGGGGCAAAGTAGGAAAATATTAAAATTTTCAGCAAAATCTGAGTCACTCGGCCACGAAGAAGTATAGATCACTTCTTCTCGTGACGCGAGTAAATAATATGAATCAGGCGTGACCCAGGTTTCTCGCGTTTCGCGAAGAGGTATAGACAGTCTCTCGCGTGGCGCAAGTAAACACTTTGACCCATCTGTTGACCCTGCGTCTTCGGGTGTCGCGTAGAGATATAGACCGTATTTTCACGCACGCATGGCCCTTCATTTGTTCAATTATTAACCCAAAACATTATTTTATCCCGCGACCCACTTTGCTACACAGGTTACGCCATACATCCACACTATATTTGCTTAATTCTTTGTTGATGCCCGCAATTGTTTTCAATATCCATACGCTTGTACTCTTTTTTGACATGGGTGATGATACTATTAGGGGCTGTTTGGTAAGTGCTGAATCAATAAGTACTGAATCAGTAAGAGGCCTGAATGGTTAAGAGGTTCTGAACCAGTAAGTGTTAAGTCAGTAAAGTGTTGTTTGGTTAGACCTCTGAATAACTGTATGAAATTACTATCTTACCCCTCAAATTATTTTTGTATAAAATATAAAAATTAACACAAAAATCAAAGAGTTCACACATAAACTCCATGAGTCACGACAATATCAGTACAAAAGAATCTTTTAATTTTGATTTTTTTCAACCTACTTCTCTTTCTCTCTATCTCATCTTTTTCTTTCTAGTTCATCTCTCTGTCTCATCTTCTTTCAATTTCATCTTCTTTCTTTTTATTAAAACCCACACACACACTTGACACCACACATAAGGAGACGGCGGCGGCGAGAGGGATGAGAGGGAGGAGGAGGGCAGCGCTAGAAATGAGAGGCAGGAGGAGATGGCGGCGCCGATGGGAGGAAGAGAGGGAGGAGGAGGCGGCAGGAGGTGGTGAGGAGAGGGGTGGGGCGGCGATAAAAGAAAAGGAAAGGAGGAGGGGTGGCGTCAGGAGTACACGGAGGCCGGAGGAGGTTTGGGGTGGCCGACATCGGCGCTGAGGACGGGTGGCCGGCGACGGAACTGAGAGTGGGCTGGTTGGGGTGACTATCAGGGATGAAGGTTAGGGGTATACATGTCTTCTTGTTCAGTCTTGTTCATTCAGACTGTGTGTATTGCTGAATGGTTCAGCTCTGAATGGAACCATTCAGAGGTTGTGCTGTAGTGAAACAAACACTTCTGGCTCTGACCGATTCAGAGGCAAGCTCTGAATGAAACCATTCAGAGGGTAAACAAACAGCCCCTTAAATTGTAGTGAATTGACTTTATCTTTTGCACATAACTATTGCGGATCCATTTTCAATCACCACCACCACTTCAATAATAAATCAATATTCAATTCTCTCATACACCTACACCGAGTCCCCCAAATTTTTACGATGCTTCAAATCTCTCCCATATTACCAATCGTATCTTATTGTTTATACTACAACCTCTCCATAAAAATTTTCGTCTTATGCCTTCAAATGTTTTGATGACGGTGCTTTAAAGAGCGACTAAATTGTCATTTGGCAAACTATCCAAGACTGACTTACCCAATGTCACTCTACCCGCAAATGGTAACAATTTTGCCTTCCAATTTGCTAACCTTCTATTAAACATTTAAACGTATAGATAACTTCTTTCCAACCTGATATCCTACTCATATTTGCACCGACGTTTAAACTAAGATACGAAAAAGCTAGGGAGCTTACCTGGTTTGCAATTGAGTAGTCCGACTATCTATGTGAGCTCTTGATCCTTTGATTTACCTTTAGCCCCGAAACCAAGTATAAGAACAATTATATTAATAAAACTCATAGCCTTTTTCTTTTCTTAAAAAAAAAATCACCTCCCGATAATAAGGTTGGTGCTTGGAGTATTGATTAATGCCCCTTTAAGTATCTTTGTATTGTAAACAATGAGTGATTTTTGCCGTTTGTTATGATTGTTTTTGGGCATTATTTTTCCCCAATACCATGATTGAGGACGGAATCTTTTGAGTGCCAATAATTTCTTTTCAACAAAATTAATTACTTTTTATAATTAATTTATTCTTGACATCGTATTTTTCATTTTTATAAGGGGTTGTGGATTCATACACCCCTAATTTAGGATTCATACACCCTGGCCCACACCACACACCAATAGAAAGCTACCACATACCTAGAATGTGATGTCATACACCCTAAATATGATGTCACAGGGTGTATGAATCCTAGAACCCTTTTATAATAGTGTTAAATATCAAATTATAAATTTCCTCAATTTAATTTTTCCATTTTGAGTTTATAATCAAGTGGTATATTTTATCTAAGTAAGTTAACACCCATTGATGGTTTTTCTCATTCCATATATTATGCATATAGGTTATATAATTAACCAACAAGTCTTTATTTTTAAGTTTCATTTTCAACCTCTTTATGTGTTGAAATATATGATAAACGTTTACAATTTAATATCCAAAAGGAGTCTAGTTTTTATTTGTATTTGAATATTTTGCATAAGGTTCTTGCAGGTTCGGTCAACTGTTTTGAAAACTGATTTGGGCTGGACACGAAACTGGGCTGATAAGGAATACGACATCAGCCGGACTGGGCTTATTTGAATGAATGTTGAAGGCTGGACTAGTGTCTGATTATTATAACTCCATGGGCTTTCGTAGATGGGCTTAACACTTGTAGATGGATGTATGAGACAAGCTGACCCGGGTCCATGAGTCTTGCAAGATGTGCTATAAAAGATAGCATTCTCTCTCTTTTCAAAGGAGGATTATTATTATTATCTCAAAACACTTCCAGAGAGTTCATCTCTTTCTCTCATCTAGTTTTCATTGGTTATCTTCTAGGGTTTAATTCAGTCTCTTTCAGATCTTGTATATCTCTTGCTTGTTTTGTAGATTCTTTGTGTTTGAGAGTCTATAGAGTAAGTGTGTGAAAGATTTTGTGATAGATAATCTGTAGATTAACCTTTATGTTGAGAGTATGTGTTTGTTTGTAATGTTTTGGTACTTTTGTTTTTGTTCAAGATCTTGAGTAATAAAAGGTTTATTAGTTTTTTTATTACTTTCTGTACCAAGTTTTGACATGGTATCAGAGCTAGGCTCTGGAGTCTGATCATTTGCTTCCGTTGTTTTGTTTTTCTTTGTTTTTGTATGATCAAATCATATCCGTCATAAATCTGGTTGTTTTTCATTGTTCTGGTCTTTGATTTTGTATTACTTGAACACACCTGTAGATCGGTTATGGTTCATAGATCCAGTCTATAGTTTGTTGATTCTTGTTCTTTGTTAAAATTTTCTTGTATCGAATTCTTGATACTGAACAGTTGTGATATTGTCCGCTGGTTGTGGATCTTGATTGTTGTAACGGATTTAGGGCTCTCGTCGACGATTGTCTTCGATTTTGTATCTTCGACTGTTTGTGAGTTCTGGTCAGTCGTTATTGGTAGTTACAAAGGGGCCTGCTGGTTTTTTTTTTGCTCACTCACTTTTCTGGTATAAACCGTAGTTTTGTTAACGTAAGTCACGAGATCCGGGTTCAAGTTTACTTGAGTCTTGAATCTATGGTAATGTCGACTTGTTCATAACTGTTAGGTCGACTGAATTCTTGTGTTTGGGACTGTTCGTTTTTATATATGTTTTTTTTCGATTCTGGAAGAAACTATGGTTATGTTTTGGCTGGTTTTTGAGGATTTGATCTCTGTTATAGATCTAGTTTTCGTTCTAGTATAAAAGGATCTGATCTCCGTTTGTTTTTTATTTCTTTTTTATAACCAAAGATTTGTTTTTTAAAATATATGGGGCTGGTCTTTATGTTTATATTTTACATCTATTTTAGTTCTTTTAAAAAAAAAAAGGGCTTGTGTGAAGATTTGTTTTTTTTAAGTTGGTTTCTTGTCTTGTGAGAAGTATATCTTGTTGAATCTGGGAGACTAGTCCGTTGTGGATCTGGTTTGTGGTTCTCGAAGCTAGATCTAGAGTCTACAACTGTCAAGGACAAATCTGGTTATTCTTGGAGCTGATGGCGTCCTTAACTTGGTTGGATGTGTGGTGAGACCTGGTATAGATAGCCCCGGTGCTACTTGGAAAGTTTGATATTATGTGGTCTCAACTTATTATGGAGTTATTGCATCTGGATACTATTCTTTGCCTCACAGTTCTAGCTCTATGTGAAGGTTATGACTGTGAGTCTTATTAAGGCGAACCCTAACTTGGGCAAACCCCCCGGTGAGATCTTTCTGTATTCTTTCTATATTCATTAAAGTCTGTTGGTCTAGGTGTCTGGTACCGGGTTAGAAGGACCGGAAATTGATTGAGTCTTTAGTTTTAGAGGTTGTTTAGGTCTAGGGGCTCCCAAGTTAAGACCTGCGGTGGCACCTTGAGTGATGAACCACCGATCTGGTCCCTGGCTTGGTTTCGCCGTATGTGTCAGTTGTATTATTGATTGCTTCTTTCTATAGTTGCTGATTACTTTTTGTACTCTGATTGTTATTTTTTGAATGAATTGTTATTTTTGTTGTTTGAGTAGTAAACATGGGAGATAATATTGATCCTACAATAACAACAATGGTAGTTATGACAATGATGGTGTTAATATTAATAACAATAATAGAGGTGTAGTTACTTGTTAATGAATTTCTTAATCAGTAACTTGACATTAGTGACCTATTGTTTACATGCTTCTGATTCTGGTAACCTTTCTATAATATCAATAAAGTTAAAAGATTCATGTTAACAAAAAGAATGGAAAAAGGTTTTCTTTTGACATGAATTTGTTTTTCTTTTAGATATGGTTCTGAACTGAAAATTAAAAAAGTTGTGTGACTTGAATTTTTTTTTAAAAAATTAATGATTCAAGTGTTCAGGCTATTATTATAAGTTTTATAAGTCTTGTGACCTATTGGTCATCTGAAATTTTAATGTCTCTCAGTTTGCTTTGATTCTATAGTATCTTAGAGTTTATTTTTGGTAAGTTGTTGAGAGATTTGTTAATATGATAGTTGTATGTTGAGACTTGCTTGTTATATGCTACTAGTAGTAGTAATATTAAGTTTTGTTCTCAAGTCTTTGTTGGCTATGTACCTTTGTTTACTAGTTTTGAATCGTGTGATTCTTGGTTTATAATAGGCTTTAACCGTTTTGTGTAGCCTGTGTTGATTGTGTATATTCTTGTTTTCTGATTAGTTGAACTGTGTGGTTCAGGTGCTAATCCAACAATAGTTGTCAAGAATATATTTTTGAATGTGACAGCCTTGTATATTTTCTCGTGTGAGAATTTTTTTGATTGAAAAAGTCGTGTGCTTTTGTGTTCAATCGGTGTTTGTCTGGCTGTGTCTTTATAGCATGATAGAGTCATATGATTTATGATTCTTATTGTTATGAGACTTGTGTGTTGAATCTTGTGATTCAATATTTGTTGAGTATTGGTTGTGAAGTTGTAAAAGTTTTTGCAAATTGATTCAAATTAGTCTTTATGTTCTTTACAAGTTTTCTATTGATATGTTTCTTGTAAAGTTGTGAAAGTTTTTGATCAATGCAAATTAGTCTTTAAGTTCTTCTCAACTCTTTACGTATTTTTTGGCAGCCTTGTTTATTCCTTTGTGGAAGTCTTTCTAATTGTAAAATCGTGTGATTTTCTTATTCAATTAGATGTTTTTGGCTGATAATTCTGGTATAGAAACATGGTGCTTGATTTGGCAACCTGTGTGTTTCAATTTGTGTATCTCTTCTATTGTAATCTCTGGTATTGGCACTAGATCTAGGATTCTTGAAAAAATTCTACTAGTTGTAGAGTTAGGAAGTCCGTTAGATCGTGTTAGTGTTTTTTTGTCTTGTCTTGATGATCTGATCCGTAGAGATTAGAGAAGAGATTGTAAGGGATTCTGGTTGGTTTCTCTTTGTGTTTTACATCTTGTAGGTGTTGCAGCCTTGAAATCTTGTGATTTTGAGTGTTATTAGATTATGTTTAGGCTGTAACGGTGCTTACATGTGTTTGAATCATGTGATTCGGTTTGTATGGTTCTTGTTGTTTATGAAGTTGTAAATATTTGATCAGCAAAATTAAAAGGTTTTTTTCGTTGTTAAATCAAATAAGTGTTTACATTCTTTACAAGGTGTTATCAACATGAATAAAATTTGTCTTGTATGTTCTGGTTGCTAATCGTGTGATTGCTGTTAATCGGAACATGTTTTTGCTATGTCTTAAAGTCTGATGTGTGTACTGTTGATAAGATTATAGCTAAGTTCTGTGATTAAGTTGTAATCAGTATGTTTGCTAATCATGTTTGTTCTCAAATATGCCTTGTTAAATATTTTTGCTAAACTCGACCATGGCTTGGTTTTGTTCTAATATTTTTGATCTTCTAGTTGATGATCATTGTTGATGTTAGTTTGTAGATCTAGTCATGGTATTGACAATTATTAGGTCGTTCAAATCAGTTGTTTCTGTTTTGAGATCATTTACTGGTCATATTGATAAATGTTCTTTAACTTTTGTACTCACTTGTTTATACAATTAATAAGTTGGTTATGAATAAAAGAATTAAATAAATCTTCAAGGTTTTTTTTAAAAAAAAAAAAACAAGTTTCGTTTAAGGGGTTCTAGGAATTCTTAAGCATTTCCTAGAAATTGAAATCGTTAAATTGGTAAAGGCTTTAGGATTGTCGCTATAAAATTTTGACTGTTGAGTCTTTTTAGAGTTCTCTGTTATTTCTCATGGTTCTCTCGCTGTTCAGATCAGATTCATCGTGTGGTTGAATTTTGATTGTTTGTTCGTAGTGTGAGGTTTATTATCAGGTCATTGTGATCTAGAGGAGAGCATGAGTTCTTGGTGGTCTTTTATATTCAGATTCAAAGTGTTTATATACATTGAGTTATTATATTACATCTCTATTGTTTATGTTCTGTACAGTTTTAATGTCGAAGATTTTGCGTAACCATAATTGGGAAGTATTTTGTATATTCCTTAAAATCTCTTAAGAAACTTGGAAATTAAAATTGCAGTCCATAGTTTCACGACATTCAGCCAAAACTGAGTGTCGTGTCATATGTGCTGCTACATTTGGATCTTGTTGACGACATAAACAACTTGTATTAAAAATACAGAGGAGTATTTTGTTTTGTTGTTGTTTTTATCATAACATGTATTTTTTTTGATGATTAGAATTTTACTGCACTAGTTGTTCATGCACTTGTGTGTAGAATGTTTTGTGTTCTAATCTAGCTACTTGAGATTGCCGTTATGCTGATTTTGATGTTCAAATATTATTGATAGACGTTGTTGATGCTAGCGGTCTTGATAATAATAATAATAAAATACTGAAACGGTCGTATACACAAATGGTTGCAAACCAAAAGAATACATGTTCTGGTAAGTTTACCTATTGTTTCATATTATGGTAATAGTGCAGCCCTTTCTTTTTGACAAAAACTAAACATTTTTTAGCTGCATCTATCTTTCTTTAAAGGTTGATTTCAAAAATGTTTCTATAAAACTTCTAAGGTAGGTTCTGGAAAAAGTTGGCTGATATAATGATCATGATAATAGGACTTGGTGGTCAACAAGGCGACGTGTGTAAGTCTCTTGGTATGTTCGATCTGGTTGGATATTAAATTGTGGGGGGGTGTTGAAATATATGATAAACGTTACAATTTAATATCCAAAAGGAGTCTAGTTTTTATTTGTATTTGAATATTTTGCATAAGGTTCTTGCAGGTTCGGTCAACTGTTTTGAAAACTGATTTGGGCTGGACACGAAACTGGGCTGATAAGGAATACGACATCAACCGGACTGGGCTTATTTGAATGAATGTTGAAGGCTGGACTAGTGTCTGATTATTATAACTCCATGGCTTTCGTAGATGGGCTTAACACTTGTAGATGGATGTATGAGACAAGCTGACCCGGGTCCATGAGTCTTGCAAGATGTGCTATAAAAGATAGCATTCTCTCTCTTTTCAAAGGAGGATTATTATTATTATCTCAAAACACTTCCAGAGAGTTCATCTCTTTCTCTCATCTAGTTTTCATTGGTTATCTTCTAGGGTTTAATTCAGTCTCTTTCAGATCTTGTATATCTCTTGCTTGTTTTGTAGATTCTTTGTGTTTGAGAGTCTATAGAGTAAGTGTGTGAAAGATTTTGTGATAGATAATCTGTAGATTAACCTTTATGTTGAGAGTATGTGTTTGTTTGTAATGTTTTGGTACTTTTGTTTTTGTTCAAGATCTTGAGTAATAAAAGGTTTATTAGTTTTTTATTACTTTCTGTACCAAGTTTTGACATTATGGATTTACACTCCCACATAGCTGTTAAAAGAGCGTTAAACATCCCCGAAGGAGCGTTTCCAACGTTAAAAATGGGCATGAGGCTTTGGGCGTTAACGGGTTCACACAGCCATGTGGGAATCAATTTCACTCACCAATGAAAAAAATTTCATATCACAATTTGTTTTAATTTCTTAAAATAACTTATTTAATATTTAATTTATGACCCCCACCTTCTGGGGCCTAGTGGTCACAAGTTTGAGCCTTGAAAGATATCAGTTTTACTGATTATTTACTGTCGTGCCTTCGGGTGGGTGGGTGGGTGGTGGTTTTTCTTGGATTGGTGGACCTGGAGGACTGGGTGCCTCGTGGGTATCCTGAATTCGTCATAAATGGATTCCCACGAGAACCCGTGACGACTTTGTTGCCTTTCAAAACACAAAAAAAAACTTATTTAATTTATATATTATTTTAATAGATTGTGAAAGTGAAAACATTACACACTAATGTGAAAAAAAGTGAGTGAGAACTAATGTCTACGTAACAATGATGTAGAGAAAAAAAAATTGAGAAACCATAACACATGACCTTATATTATAAATAATATATACATTTAAGACTTTCGTTAACATAAAAATGAATTGAATTCACAACTGTGTACCTTTTTTTCTAGATGTCCCGTATCATAAGGAACCAAATAAATACCATTCGAACAACATCAGACCATTATCAGAATTATCAAAACCAGGACTGTGTTTATTTATGGTTTTTTTGTTCCATGCAAAACGTATGTGAATATTATACATCTTAGTAGTACGGGCATACCGTATGCTGAATTTATAGTTTGAAAAAAAAACAAATATTGGATCAGGAAAAGTAAAAGTAAATCACTTGAATAAATCTGAATATGGTTTTCTAAATTATAAACCAAAATCCAAATAAATCACATTAACTTAATCAACCAATGTTTCGGGTTGCGTGTAATCCCGGGATCCGTTGTTTCTTTCTTTTCCTTTTTTTGTTGTATTTTCTCAGCCCCTTGCTGCTTCTTTTTATATATATAAAAAGCGATTTGCCGTTAAAAAAAACCCAAAGGGTAGTATAGTACTTTTAAACAAACCAAACAAAGTCTTTAGAAAACACAAAGAACAATCTAGGAGTCATTAGTCATTTTCAACACCTTAATCCACTATCTAACTCCATTCTTTATTCCAACTTCTACCTTACTCCATTCTTAGATCATGTGTAGGGGTGGGGGTTATTGGGGGGTTGTAGGATTAAAATATTAAAAAGTAATAAAAGTTGGTTATGTGGGGGTTGTGGAAAAAGAGTGTGTAGTGGGTGAAGGGGGTTATGAGGATTAAAATATTATTATGTTATTGGATGTGTTATTATTTGATGGGGTGTAAAAGAAAGGGGGTATAAAACTGTTTAAAAAATATAATATAAAATTGATTTGGAATGGAAAACGCCGCTATGTACAAAACCCGTTGCCCCAAAACGCCCCATAGCGCCCCGGGGGGCGGGTTCGGGGCGCTATGGGGAATAATAAAAAATTCATAACGCCCCCCCATAACTTACCACTACACAAGGCCTTATATTCAACACTAAATCACTTTAAAAA